>OY982575.1:12926249-12966653 GCA_963859945.1 Euplagia quadripunctaria | reverse complement strand
GCCCGCGCCCGCGCCCGCGCCCGCCTCGCCGCGCAGCGCGCACGACAGCGCGTTCATACTCTCCAGGGAGTTCAAGCTCTTGTTGTCTGCGAACTAACACATACAATACTACCATTACTTCTACTCGCTACACCCACCCTACACGTCTCCGCTGGATGGTTTTGGTATTTGTGTATTGGTGTAGGGCTCTGTTTCTGTATTTAGACTCTTAGGCGGTCCATTTTACGTTCAGATGAAATTTATGGAACACTAGTTGAGCCAGTCTAACTTCGAGATGCACGGAAGCCTCCTGAACCGTTCACAAGTTTCTAGGAGAGAGGCTGCGAGGATACTTTCCCGTTGAGTGACCACGTCCTCCGCGTTGAGGCATCCTCTGCATAGAGGAGTATCTGTCGCATTGATGGTGAATAGGTGCCGGTCTTGGCCCTAAGGCCAAGTGGCCCGTAACGGTTCCTACAACTATCCTGATGTCGAGTCGGTTAAGACTAAGCAGTCCGCAAGGTAAACGTGATGAGACCTCCGTCAGCACCAGTTTAGACTGCTTGCAGTCAAGTATATTGGCCTAGCGACGTTTGTGCGCTTTACGAGTCCGTTGCCTTACTCATGAGTGAAATTGGTGGAAAGGTGTGGGTCCCCGGGTTGAATTGGGCTTAAAAGTAGAGTACCTCAGGGAAGTATACTGGGACCGGTTCTTTACACGATATTTGCTACTGATCTACCAACAACAGACACAAGATTTGTCAGAATAGAATAAGGCACCTATCTGAGAAGTGCCTCACCACGTTATAAAACCATAAGCAGATATGAATTTATCAGATTCAACAGATTGCCATTTTGCAGAAAGAGAGAAAAAACTCAGATTTTGAGATATAACCGGAAACCCCAAAAGTGGGACCTTCCTCCACTCCCTCGGCCCATCACCTGGATGTCAGGACTTTTGGTATGTTTACTCACTAAACACCCTGAACAAGTTTTTGAAGGAATTGCTTAGGTAGCTACTCACGCATTCTACATCCCACACTCTAAAATGTAAGTTATAAATGACTAAGCACATTGAGATGAAAAATTAGGAATAGACTAGTGTGTATGTTTAATCTATCCGGCCATAACAAAATTTTAGCGCCAGTTAATAAAAACAATAAAATTACGAAACTTATAAAAAAGCACGGCAAAACCTAATTTTAATTTTTTTGTAGGACAATCTGTGATTAGTCAACTTGGACTATATATAAGCAGGTGGGTTGCAGGAGATTCGACTTTTGGCGAGGTAGGATCATTGCCCTAGCTCCCCCTATTAAATGAGAATGTTGCTCCTCTTGAGTCTCTTAAACGTATTCGGCTGCAGTAGTGACTGAGATAGTGGTTTCGGGTGAGCTGCCAAACGGTATTTGTACTTGCTTGAATAGTGTTTCGCCTTTTCCAGGATGGTTGGTATTTCCAGGTTTTCATGGATTTCAGAGTTGCGACTAAACCAGGATGCTAACGAGACAGCCTTGAGAATTGTTTTGAGCTCTCTGGAGGCTCATAATGTTTCACTTCCAGGCTGAAGCCCACAGTTGTATCCCGTAAGTCTAGATCGGTTTTATTATCGAGCAATTAACGATAAGGCTGACTACCTGCCCAGAAGCCAGACATTTTTAAAGCGAAAGTTAATTTCATTGCACTTATTCCTTATGTGGTCCATGCATGTCATCCTACGGTCTAGGTGAAACCCCAGATATTTGATGCAGGTAGATTATGGGAGTAAGTCGCGGCCAAGGTTAACTGGGGGGCAAGTTTCACGTCAGAGCGTAAAAGTAATGTAGTGAGACTTTGGGGCACTTCCTTTTATACGCCATTTGTTCAACCAGATGTTGATGTCGTCAAGCTGGGCTTGTAACAATCTGCTTGCCTCGGTGGGATCAGTGTTGCTGGTCAGAAAGGCCGCATCATCGGCGAAGGTTGCTGGTTGTTATATAAGACCGGTCCTAGCACAGAACCTTGGGGAACCCCCGCTCTGCAACTGTGGATAGAAGATCTAGCATTTCTCAGCTTAACTTGAAACTTTCTCTCGCTGAGATGAGAAGCCATGAGTTGGTAGTAGGAATGGGGCAGATATTTTTTAATGTTGTACAATAGCCTCTTGTGCCAGACCATGAAAACTGATGTGCCAGAGCATGAAAGAATGATGTGTCCGTGAAAGCAGCAGAGCAGCACTCCTTTTTTTCTAGGCATTGCCCTATTGTGTTATACACCCTATGTACCTGTTCGTCGGTAGACTGATGCTTTCGAAATTGGAATTGATGGTCGGGTATTACATGTTCCGTATCAAGGCAGGGAGATAATCCTGCGAGAATGATCCTTTCCCATAGTTTTGGAAGAACCGGTGTCAGACTAATAAGGCGATATGGTGATGATTCTTTTGGCGACTTGCCAGGCTTTTGGATCATTACAACTTGGGATATTTTCCAGAGAGTAGGCACATATGAATTTCTGAGTGTGGCATTGATGAGGATTGTCAGGAAAACAATACACTTTATGGGGAGCTCCTTAAGTAGCCTGGGGGTAATCAAGTCAAATCCTAAGGAGCCTTTTTTGAGTCCATTTTAAGAGTTTCTCTAGTCAACTCTTTTGGAGAAGTAAACTCTATTTCAACACGCTTTTATTTGCTTTGTATGTATGTATCTATGTAACGAAATCTTTGAGCGTTATTTTCACCCACATTAAAACGTCGGATTCAATTGAAACTTCCCACATTTATCAAAGATCGATGACAATACAATATTAAAGACAAAAAAAGCAAAAATAAATAATAGTTAAAAAAACTAAAAAAAAATAATTAATGAACTACCCCCGATGTAAATGAACGCTTAAACGGAAAAATAGAAAACATAATTTGAAGGGATTCTTTTTGGAAAACATGTCGCAGTCAGGTTTGTAAGTAATCCCTCCTCCTTTCCTTGCTTGACTCGGAGTTCACTTCACTGTTTTGCGCCCGTACGCTTAGATAATTATAATTATTGTAAGAGTACCTACATAATTGTGAATGTATTTTGTACTGTAGAGTTTTACTATACCTATACCTATAAAATTTGGTTTTATCGACTTCGCTTGATATAGCATCTGTTGCATTTTTACAAACCTCAGTGGTTTAGATATGCACTATAAGTAATTATGATTGTAAATGTTGTGTGATCAACTTCGAAGTTTACCCTATCCAATAAAAAAAGAATAAAAAATTATATGTCATGCATAAAACAAAACAAAAATATATATATATGTACAGGTTGACTTGAGAATCCCCACCGTTTTTTCGTCGGTTAAAAAGTATAGGTATAAAAAATGTGGAATAGTACTTACTGGATTGTCATACTGGTCGGACATGGTGCCATTCATCGATGGTACACTACTATCCGATATTAATGACTTATTACTTCCTGCATCACTTAGCTCGCTTGGTATGAATCTGTCACCTAAAGAATAAAATAAACACTTTTGTATTACATTTCTTTTTTATTGTTTTGCTTATTACTTTGTATTTTATTATTACTTGTTATATATAGTACCGATCATTTATATTTGTTGTAGCTAGCTAGCTACTTGCATAAGCTAGTAGGTATGTGTCCAGTATGCATTCCTATGTCTCTTACATTGGAAACATAGACCAAAGTTGAAATACATTAAAACTAAAAATATAAACTTTTGTACATAAGAGTTATATAAACTTGGTAATAGCTCACCATCAGAGAGTATCATAAAAGCCTTAGAAAATAAAGTAATTGGGTGGTAACGTATTTTTAATAGCATTGTTAATACTTACTTGATACGGTATCTGTATGCTCCATGTGCTCAAGTGATATTTTGGGCTCTTCATATTCGTGAATAGGAACATATTCTGTAAACATATTTTTGACTAATAAATACTTTTCTTTTCTACTTACTTAACGGTTTGTTTTTTATTTAATGAGATGACACCTAAAAAACTTCAGAGAAGGTACCAGATCAGATATCTGGTTTCATAAATTAAACACATATTTAAATGTTGATAATGAGACACAATTGTATTGGTTTCATACAAGTTATAAGGTCGTGGTAATGAATGTTACCTCTGTGCAACATATGGTTCATGTCTCGCATAATCTCCTGCGGTCGCAGCGGGTCGGGTTGCCAGCACTGACGCATCAGCGCCCACACCTCGCCCGGACATCGCGCTGGACGTAACAACCGGTCACCGTTCTCGTAACTCTGGCAAGACAATTATTTACTTTAAGTCATTTTTTTATGGTATAGGGGCAAACGAGCAGACTGGTCACCTGATGGTAAATGACTATCGCCGCCCATGAGCACCTGCAACTCAAAAGTCACAAGTGTGTTACTGGCTTTAAGGTGGGAATAGGGGAAGGGGGGACAAAAACAACAAAAAATATGTTATATTTTTGTTGAGAAAAAGTATATAATACAGCTTCACGAAGATTCTAAAGAGGGTTTTAATTTAAAGATCTAAGGATTTTCACTTGTGGCTCAAAAATAAGGTCTGGTGCAGGGTACGGTGTATTCTCGGAAGACCTAAATATAAACATAGTCGCACCTTTAAGTGCTCATAGCACTATCTTCCAACTCTTTATGCACTCTACGTGCATAAGCATTATCACAGCGGCTACAGCGACTTCGGCAAGATAGTTAAAGGACTACTCCATCCGAATGCTTTCGGACAGCAAATCGGTACTACAAGCCCTACAAAACAACATTATAACCTAAAACGACTGTTACCAATTCGTGATGGAGGTATATAAAAGAACTACAACAACCACGTAACTCTACAATGGATCGAGGGTCACAGCAGCTCACGAGGCAATGATGCCGCTAATGAACTAGTCAAAAGAACCTGAACCTGAACCAATTGTTCCTCTACCTTCTGGATGGCCTACCTCGGTCATAGCTATACTATTCAAGAAAATCTGTTCAGGCGGTCGAAGATCATCAGATCTTTTATAATCGTTGCAAGGATTTTTGAGTCAGGTGTATTTGAAATTTTTAATTTATACTTATTAATTGTGTGGAGATAATAAATACTCACCCGGGCAGTTAAAACAGGATTAGTATCAGAAGGCGATTGTCCATAGGAAAACACCTCCCAGAGCGTGGTGGCGAAAGCCCAAATGTCACCCATCACAGATCGCTTTGCGAGGCTCATGTCCTTCATAAACTCTACTGGCATCCAGTGCACACTGCAAGACAAAAACCAACATATTCATTAAAACATAATTTTCCTACAACGAGTATCTTGTATGACATTGCCTTGCACCGCAAAAGAAAGTTTTAGTTTCGAAGGTCTTTTCTCTGACTTTTTTGTACTACTAAAGCGGCAATGAGCATATAATCGCCGTTTTTAAATAGAAATTTTACACCATCAGCAGTTAAACAAGTCTCTATACACTTGTTTTTACTAAGTTACGGCCTACCAATGAGAGAGCAATTTGTTATCTGTGTATTTACAAGAAATACGTTAAATTTTTTATTATAAAAATAACTTTTATAAACTTAACTCATTTGCTGCCCGCTGTCATCGAGGACTTCTCGCATAAGGAAATTATAACCATCAACCAACTTTATTCACATAATATGTAAAAAATTGCGGAAGGGTTTGATAACGTACTCATTCAGCGTGTAGTGCCTGAGCGTGGGGCCGGAGAGCTTGACGAGCATGCGGTCCCCGTCGTGCGCGGCCAGCAGCAGGCGCCGGCAGCGGATGTAGCCGTGCACCACGCCCGCCTCTGACAGGTCCCACAGCGCGCGCGCCAGACCCGCTGCCACCTTCTTTAAGTGGAGCGGCTTTACGCCATCTGCGTGCTCCCTGACAAAGTACGGAACATATCATTCATTAGTAACGGTCGGGGTATAAACATATAATTACTAGCTGGTGTCCGCCACTACATTTCTTACCAAACCTATGATATGATAAATTTTTATATCACTAAACTTGAAAAATAATAATTGGTCTCCCATACAACTTTCATCTTCATCTTCAAGTTTTATTTATAATCATTTGGAGTTAATACTGTTAACAAAAGACAGCAGTATTTTAATTTGAGATTGATTATTGAATGGTATTTAATAATTTACTTACCTCAGATAGTCATCAAACGGTCCGTATGGCAAGTACTCCAGTACGAGAGCGGTAGGTGAGCTAAGAGTGACGCCATATAGTCGAACCATGGAACTAGACTGCACGCAGCCCCATTTGCTCGCTAGCTCAACGAAGTCCTATTTAAATATACCAAACGTTATTTATAGTTATACCTAAATTGATATAAAAAGGAGACGCTTGGAGATACATTTCAATCCACTTAAACGAGTCATTGTACATATTAATGTAAAAATTTGTATACGCTGTAGTCAAAGTCATACAACTATGAACTTTTAAATTGCGATATCGAAATACTTATTCAAAAACTTATTCATTATACCTATGGCAATTGGTATTCGAGAAACCTCCTCTAAACCATTATGCCATCAGTGTCGGTGTACAATACCGTGTCAATGTAGACCTAGGACTTATTGGTAGTTTTCCAATTACAGAGCATAATGCGACTCAGTGGCCCACAATGCCGAATTATGCTGATGCTTAATTGGAACGTGAATTAGTTTTCAAATGCGCTGGTGCATTGGGTGGTGCAGAGTGCGCTAAGTTCATTGTTGAAAAAAAAAATGTTTGTACCTTCATCCTTCATATTTATTTTTTAACACAGTTTGAATTAACTTTGATTATTTCGAAAAAACTGCAAAGAAACGAAAGCTTAAAAAAATTTTTCAACAGTAAATAATATTACTAACGATAATATATGAATAAAACATTTCGATCAATGCCAACTTAAGGAAAAAACACTTGTTAATTTTCTGTCTGTTGGTTTTGAGAATGCTCGATTGTGCGAAGCGTTGCTGTAGTGAAACATTCAACGTTAAGCATTATGCCGCATAATGCGCTCTAGTGCTGTAATTGGAAAACCACCATTATAATTAAATAATACTTCCACATTACTATCCAACAGTATACAAGCTGTCCACATCGATTTATACGGTTTATAAAATATTAACCGAGACTTTTGAAATCAAATCAATAAATGTCTGGTTTTTTATTATGAAAATAAAATATACGGTGTCGATAAATAAAACACAAATATATGTTAATGAAATACACAGTCTTGGCATAAAAACGGTTTCTAAAATATATACGAGTATATAATTAACACTAGCTATGCCCCGCGGTTTCATCCGCGTATAATTTGAAAGTAGTAGACAATATTTTAGTAACATTTTCTTGACATGTAGGAGTTCAGGGTTGGTATCTCCATTACCCTAGCAAAAGGAGGGATGAGACGGTGGCGTGACGTGTTCTACACGCGCCTCTCTAAACCAGATGTGGGGCAAGGTCTTCCAACGTAATGGTGTGTCTGCCTAGTGTTTAATAGGCGGCTATGGTTAGCCGGGGTGTTCAGAGACTTCGTTCCTAGGTTATAGAGAGTCCCTTGCGACAGACTCACTTGTGACGGAACACCGTGTGGTTTTAGTTGGTTCGATTCCGAGAGACCCATGGGGGTTTCCACACGAGCCGAGTGTCGAATTATTTTAATTTTCCTTTGTCTCCTAAACTGCGTGCGTCCAAATAACATGCTATAAAGGGTAAAGTTTATCTTCATAAAATTGTCTTAAATATGAAGTAACTTTCGTTCGTAAGGATAATTTTGGAATGCCTAATAATAATGCTCGTAAATCACTTTTTAATTTTCAATAATTTTTTGTCAGTAAATAGCTTATTGTGGCTTGTGTTTAAGAGATAGCCATATGGTGTTCCGGACTACTTAAGATCAATATTTTTGTTGAACATTGTATTTACGTATCACAAACCATAACGTCAAAGCACGCGGTTAAACTATTGGGGAGTGCATTTTCTTCAGACTTGCTTAATAATAATATTTAAGGCTAGCTGAGAGGTTGTAGCCTAATGCTAGATAGCCTATACTATTCCTTATGAATCTAGCTATCATATACAAAAAGAATTTTTCAAATTCATTATTCTCATATGAATATTCATTGTCTTTTCTCGTTTCGAGCCAATCTTTGTTAAATATTCTTGTCTACAGTTATAGCGTATAAGAGACACACGGGTCATTACTTAACCGTTAATTAAAAAGGAATAATACTTTGGACAAGACTGTTTACTAAAAACATCTCATTTCTATAAATAAATGTTCAAAATGACAGTCTTGAAGTCACAATCAACACTTATATACTTTTAAGCAACATTTTTGTCATTGTGTTTTGTATTTCAATGCCATGTGTTTATGCCCAAAAAATGGTAACCCATGATTTTAATTTTCTTAATATATCTATATTACTTTAATAGTTTTATATAGAGACATATCTACTGGTGACGAAAAACAAGTATTGTCGATTATTTTTAATAAAACCCTTACATACGAACTGTACTTTGGTCACAGAATATAATAAGAAGTCCTACTCCGCCAAATCATTTAATTAAATAGCGACTCTTGTTCCGACACAAAAAAATCGCAATTCAGGTCGCACGGCGCTAACTACTTTAGATACAGTTATATTCACCAAGAACTTGCCTGTTTTTCTATCGCGTAACTCTTATTACAACGTTAGGGTTGTTTTTTTTTACACGATTTATTTATTTACCAGTAAGTTATGTGCCTTTTACTTTGCTTTTGTGAACAATAAACCTAGGCTAGGTACTAATAACTCTATAGTCTTGATACGAGCGGCCCGGCCGGCGCGCTGCAGCCCACTGAATTTTGGCACGATTAGTCGAACCCGCCGTGTACTTGTAGCTTTATACCTACATTGCGGAGTGGTCCTGACCTGCTTTGGTTTACCTACTGAGGATAGTATTACTCTTAATGTGATTGTAACGACTTACAGATAATGCTACTTACCTTTAAATAATCATTAGCACTGTCTCTCTGCAACGTTTTAAAGGCAACTAACAGCTTTTTGGTCTCATCAAGCCTCCACAGCGCTTTGTATGTGGCTGTTATGTTTTCGGAGCCAGTCTTCTCAGAACCTATGTAATATAAATATGCCAGATTTTAAATGAGAACTGTAAATATATAAGCGTCGTTAAAGAACACCTAATTGGATCCTATTTGAACTGCAATAGCGACGACAAGCGGTAGAGCGGTCGCCCCTTGGGGAGGCGGAGATATTTCATAGTCTATAAATACTATGTTCATGTAATGAGAGTAAAAAAAACAAACAAATCTATTATTAACAATGCCAAAATATTCTCGCGGTCAAAACAACTTTCAGTTGCGATTTACTTATTTGTTTTAAATTAATTGATGTTAAGTATATTGTAATTGTAAGTACATTTATTGTTCTTTTTTGTTATTACTGCTTTAATACATTAACTACAACAAAATTGATTCCTTAGTACATAAGTATAATAGAAGCCACATATTATTTACAATAACAAGATGATTATGGAAAAAAATCTAAGCATAGAATGGTTCTAATTTCACCACTGTTGAGTTGGAGGGCTAAGATGAAATACTGAAAGGGCGAGATTCATATTACTGTTAGTTTTTATTTAATAAACCCGTGACTTACATACCTGTATACAAGAGTATATCCTTATTGGGGAGACACCGGGGGCTCCGGTTGTCTTTGAGGATGTCCTGGAGCTCTGCCTGGTCTATTCGAATACCGCGTTTCACCGGCTCTCCACACAACAATAGCTGTGACTTATCTGTAATACACATAATGCTTAATAGTGGACATGTTTATCATTACTAACTGACAGACGTTGTCCTGTCAAAATATAATTTGTATTAGCACTGCTTTTCCCTTGATTTTCCTGATTTTTCGGATAACTTTTCTAATTTTTATTTCCCTTAAAACAAAAAAGTAGCCAGATCTGTTTAGCCGTTCACGAGCAACATTTCATTTTATTTAAATAGATTTGGTTGTGCTCAAAAGTATGATACGAACGTCGGCAGTTTAGAAAAAATATGAACTGTTTTCCCTGACAGTCTTAGGCAATTAATCATCAATACAAATAAATGAAATTGAAGTGTATGTTTGTAATGTCAAAATAATAGTTTTTTAAAGTTATTTTTATTTTGCTAAAAAAATTAGGTTTCGCGCAAAATATATAAATATGTACAGGCGAGTATATACAACGGGTGTAAGGAACGGCCTGCTAAATTTTGAAATAGTAGTCGGTCGGTGATACTTACACATATTTTTTTTATATTTTCAGTTTCAAAATAGTTTTTAAATAAAAAAATAGATTTTTTCTAAAATTATCGCGTATCAGGTTACTACCGGTTTAAGCTTTTTCTTCTTTTTGAATTCTAATTTGGAATGTTTATTTTGTAATATAGATATATATATATATATATATATATATATATATATATATATATATATATATATATATATATATATATATATATATTTCGATTCCAAACATTTACCACGTAACATATTATATTTTAACGAAATTATTAATTTACCTTAAATGGATTGGGTGAAAGAAAATACAATTGCAATGACTGCTTTGTATAAAATGGAATGGACGCGGGGGTTCTTCAAGACCCAAAGGTATCGCAATATACACCTGACATGACAAAGATACTAATAAATAAAATAAGTAGTTTTTAAGTTAAACTTAATGATTGTAAAGAAACATAATAGTGAAAGCTTTAAAATTATTCCGAAATAAAATCTGAATAAATATGTAATGTAAAGTAATTCGGAAATAAAATCGTTGGACGTAGCATACGTCCAACGATTTTATTTCCGAATTATTAAATTTACAGTATGTACCTACATTATTATCTGCATCATTATTAAGTTTGATTACAATACAACCGTTTAGTTTAAAACATTGTTTTTGACTTTTTATTTTCAAGTTTTTAGTTTTTTAACCGACGAAAAAAAAGGAGGTTCTCAATTGGTCGAATTAAGAACTTCCTTTTTTCTCGTATTCATATATATATTTCTTTTATGCATGTTCAGCCCTCACTCCGTTATTTATGAACCGATTTTGAAGATTCTTTTTTTGTTAGACAGGGTATACCTTAGGGTGGTCCTATGTCAAGGAAGTCAGCATCTGATGTTGGGATCCTGATAAAATTGAGAGTAACCCTCGAAAATTGTAGAAACGAATGGTGTTTCTGTTTACTTTTCATACCTTAACGAGGCATTTGCGTTTAGGAACCATGACATCATGAAGCTGATGATGGAAACCATACCTTTTGTAAACAATCAAAAGTTAGACATAAAAACTGTAGTTTTGGTGACAAAAACCACTTAATATGCTTTAAAGAAAAGACAGTTGATAGCGTTTTAAAGGATTTAGTATTAAATATACAAAAAAAATAGTAGTTGTCAGAGTAATAAAAGATAGACGCAAGCCACAAAAAATCATAAACAATCAGAAGTTAGACATAAAAACTGTAGTTTTAGTGACAGAAACCACTTAATATGCTTTAAAGAAAAAACATTTGATAGCGTTTTAAAGTATTTAATATTAAATATGTTAAAAATAGTAGTTGTCAGAGTAATAAAAGATAGACGCAAGCCACAAAAAATCATAAAATAAAAGCTTTTTAACAAAAAATTAAACCGACGAAAATAAACCTTTAAGTCTTGAGTTTTGGGCTTATTTACATAAACTATCAAATTTTACATAAACTATTTTTGAGTGAGATAAAATGATTAAATACCTCCGTAGAGCCTTCTTCATTTCCTTCGTACATACAAAATTTAGATAATTTAATCAGTTTGTTGTTTGGCGCCGAATCAAAATTATTTTATATAAAAATTTGATAGTTTATATAAATAAGCTCAATACTCAAGACTTAACAGGTTCATTTATTTTTTGCTTTTTAGTTCTTTTCATCGGTTTAATTTATTGTTAAAAAGTTTTTTATTTACTAAATATATTAATTTTTTCATGGTGTACTGAATTCTTCTAGTCAAACCATTTCATTTGATTTCCATTTTGAGGGGGTTGTAAAAAAAAAGTTCTACGAAATCCGAACTTATATAAGAACGAATTTGGTCTTGTATTTTATACGTATATTATATATATTCAACTTTTGTATAAAGACAGCTCGAAAACTTACCATATTCTGAAGGCGGTATACATTCGTTTAAATATATTCTTCCTTCTGGATTTTGATAACACCCGATTAGCCTCTCAATACTGTGGTACTCCTCATTGTTGAACGCGTAGCAATGCCCTTTATATTCTATTTTATATGTTTCTGTTGTACTGTAATAAAATTACAAATTTAATCACTACAGCATCGGTAACTAAAAAAAAACATTTTATTCTTAAACGGCTTTTTTGTGTCACCATCGATTTATTTTTAAAATACGCGATACATTGAAGTATAGCGTTGTATATTTCGCCTATACACTTAACACTTTAAACGTCAACAAACCGACAGTAATTTATTTCAAACATCTAAAAAGTCCATAATACCGAAGGAAAAACAACAATTCTCGCATGTACGCAACTGCATTTCAATGCATTCAACGCTCTAAATATAACTGCTAGGTAATTACACACACTTAAAAGCACTTCAATCGTCAAAACTCGATTTGTTCCTATAGTAAATAGAAAATTTGTTGCCTAAATATTTAACTACACAAAAAAGAATATAAAAACCCAGGAATATACCTATTTATAATTTTTAATTCGTTTAAAAATAATTTAAATTTAATCTATCTATCTGCATTAATAAACAACATACACCTACATAATTATAACGGCAGGCAGCTTGTTAATATTCACTCGAATATTGAAACTATGTGTGTAATTGTGACACAAACCTGTTTTTAGTACAGACATCCAAGTAATAAATATTGTAGTCATCTTGACACTGCCTTAGTATGTAACAACCATGTTTTTTACAACGTTTTTCTTCTAATTTTCGATACGAAAACGCGCCCCTGTAATAAATGGTTTTTAATACAACAAATTCTCAGTAGGTAATCATTTCGTATGCACCCCTTTAACAAATAACTTACCCAACAGGTCCGTGACATTTAATTCGATGCAATTCTTTTAATGATGGAGTTTCGTCGTCCTTTGATAAATTAAAGGTCCATTTGACCATTAATCTGTGAAACGATATAGACAATTTATAGATAATCTCTACTCTTTCCATTCATCTATACTCTTGACGCATGTAAGACTGATAACATTATTCAACTTTCCTCATTTACCGAATAAACAATATTAAGTCATAAAATGCCAATACCAGTTACTTTTATCAACTTTTCCTTTCCAGTTTAATCCCACTAATATTATAAATACGGACGGACGGGCGGGCGGGCGGACGGACAGACGGATGGTTGGATGGATGGATGGATGTTTGTTACTCTTTCACGCAAAAGTGACTGTACGGATCTGGATGAAATTTGGCACAGAGATAGACTTTAGTCTGGAATAGTACATAGGCTACTGTTAAAAACAATCTCACAACTATTTTTAAAAACTATCAAAATTACTAAATATCAGTAACTGCTATGTTATTCGTACCTCAACCAGCACTCAAGTGATTCATTATACATATTCAACGCTGTAAGTAATATAACACATCAATCATATTACATTCTATCTTACTTGAATTGATCACTACTTCAACGAACGACATTGCGTGGAATTCATTCTTTATGGAAGTTAGAAGCTGTTTTGTTATGGGACAGGGGGCAAACGAGCAGACAGGTCACCTGATGGTAAGTGACTATCGCCGCCCATGGACACCTGCAACTCAAGAGTCACAAGTGCGTTGCCGGTCTTTGAGGTGGGAGTACGCTTTTTTTCTTGAAGGTTTGAAGGTCGTATCGGTTCTATCTTCAGTATTGGACTTTAAATAGCAGTATTGATTTCGGTATCTAGCGTACCTCTCTTCCCTCTCATTCTTAACTTTAAAGTTCTCAAATCTCTACATAGTATAAAACAAAGTCGCTTCCGCCGTCTGTACGCTTAGATCTTTTAAACTACGCAACGGATTTTAATTCGGTTTTCACCAATAGATAGAGCGATTCAAGAGGAAGGTTTATATGTATGGTTTCATATTGTTTTGTGTTAATTTTTGTAGCTTTAATTTGCAACAGCTTATTTATTCTTATTTATTTTTGAAATTTAAATAATGTTTACACAAACCTGTAATATCCATCACAAACTGATATAAAAGACGATAATTGCTCTTCAGATTTGAATTTAAAAAATAAAGGAGTGCCTCTTCTTGATATTTCTAGCGAATTTTCACCGTTTCTAGTTAAATAAATTAATTCTTCTATTTTACATACATGGCACCACTGAAATAAAAATACACATTAGTGTCACAGAATTAAGGCTATTTACATAAGTCACACTATGAAAAATACAATACTGGACTTCGATGTGGCCATATTGTACAAGCTTTCATTATTTTTTCCGACATTGGCACGAGTTGCCAACGACCAAAGTCGAGTCTATTCCGTCGTGTTTCGGGATATTTATCGATGATGATGATTTCAGTTTTTGAGTTTGGTTATGTACAATAGGAATAGAAACGACCTCATTACGCTGCCTGGGGGAACTTAATTATGGTTATATTTTAACGTATAAAGTAAAAAAAGTACTTACGTCGCGTTTAACAGTGTTATAGAGTCGTATTCCAGACTGATGAGGATGAAAGGGCGCCACTACCACTTTTACAGGAGTGACGTCGTTGCCGTTCTGCCACAAAACGTTGTCATACTCTTCAGCCAAGTAATTCGGAGCCATTATATACAATTGTTGCAAGTATAAGTTTTTAATATAGCTAAAAATGAAACATACATAATATTATTTTAACGATTCCTCGTAAAATTTTTCGCGCCGCCGCGCTTTAGGAATTGCGAAATCGGTCCAGCCGTTCACACGTGATGCCGTGACCAAGGAAAATAGGGATCCATTATTATATATAATAGATTTTTAAAACTTCTGTAGTGATCTATGGATCTTATAGCATCTTGCTATATTTAATTTTATATTGGTCGAATATGATAGATATTTAATATTGGAGACGCATCATCACGTCTTTGACTAATAATAACCTTTTATCTTAGATCTCTTTTGTATGTAAAAGTGCACATGAACCTAAAATACCTGCCTTTATTAGTAGCATCAATCGAATGACAATTCGGTATGTACGTCACAAAACTTGATCTCTAGTGTAATATTATTATTATTATAATAACTATGCTAATATCGGCAAAGTTGTTTGTATGAAGAATATTATATACAGACATTTCCTTAAGGCATTTATATTGACGAAGACAATATTTGACGATTTGCAAAAAATTACTGGAAATCTATTGACGTTTGTGTTCTTGGCAACAAATATACTAGGGTCGCTTTGCGTCACACACTCAAATATTATATTAACATATATTATCCAGTATTCAACGTACATGGACAACTGGTTATATGATAAATTTTGATTTCTTACATCTTCACTACTCTAAATATTAGTAGGTATGTAGCATTTCACTAACAACTAGTCTGTTTGGTTGATATATTATCGTGGAAGAGCCATGCTTCGGCACGTATGGGCCGGCTCGACCGGAGTGATACCACGGCCTCACAGAAAATCGGCAGTGAAGCAATGCTTGCATTTCTTTTCAGCGAGTGAGGTTACCGGAAGCCCTAACCCTTCCCTCCCCCCCTTCCTCCCTTCCCCTACTCCCACCATAAAGGCCGGCAACGCACTTGTGACTCTCGAGTTGCAGGTGCCCATGGGCGGCGGTAGTCATTTACCATCAGGTGACCTCTGCTCGTTTGCCCTTTATACCATAAAAAAGATAGTATTACTGTTCGCTTTACCGAAGAAAGCTTTTACCGTAAAATCTTTTTCCGAGAAATTAATATTACAAAAGCACAGTGTGTAGGAAAAAATCCTTTAAAAGTGCGGGTACTTTATGCACAATACGTACTACCCCAGTCAACCTAGATGTTTTATGATCAAAATGGACATTTTGATTACTACGCATTTTTATTTTTAAATAAATAATAAAAAAATGCGCTGTTTAAGAATTTCGATACCCGCAGTCTGGACAAGTGGGGCGTCATTTTGTTTTACAATTTAACGAGAAAAAAAGACTTAACATTTGTGATATCTCATTTCCAGTACGTTTTTCGTCATATATGCCTAAAGCTTTTTTGTTTGCCATTAAATTACCTACAAAATGAGACCTATTTAAAGTCACTAAATGCTTTTGTTTAACAGCAAATGAAGGTCAAAGTTAAAAAAGAGCATTTTTTTTACATTTTGTAACTTTGAAAGGAACGTATGTAGAAGTCTGAAACTTTCTGAAATTGTAGCTTGTGATGATATTAAAAAGTGATATAAAAGTCAACGAGACCGGTTTTAAACATTTTAAATTGTTAACGATCATTTTATTTTTAGCCTTAATTGCAAAATGCGATATTCTTTTTCTAAATTACTAAAACTAGTCGGACCAGCTTAAAAAGTTTATGAGCCCGTTGTAATTTTTAAAAAATATCGATTTTAACCGATTGTATAACTTTGCATTTTATTAATTTTGCAGTTCTAAAAATACTCTCCCATACATCGATTTACGACAAAGTCAACTTTTCAAAAGCAAAATATAAGTTTGTATCCACAAAAACTATTTTTAGAGTCCGTTCCGCAAAAGGAAAACAAGGAACCCTCATAGGATCACTTTGTTGTCCGGTCCCTTGAATCAATCAAAAGATACGGCCATTTCAGCATTAAATTTCACCAAATTTCAATTCGCAGGTAAATCAAAATCTATAGGGTATACTACCCATTGACATAAGATTCATGAAAATTGGTAAGAAGCAAGGCCTTGCAGCACAAGTAAAAAATCCGAAAGTCGTTATTTTTTGTTATATCACATAAAAAAATCCGAAAGTCGTTATTTTTTGTTATATCACATTAAAAAATCCGGACAAGTGCGAGTCTGACTCGCGCACCGAGGCTTCCGTAAGAAAACAAACCTGCCAGATGCTCCGTTCCTCAACCTCCATAGTATTCAAGAGTTAATGATCAAAATTTTCGAGCTCATAAAGAAGAAGCTCTTGCTCTATAAATGTATTACGGACTTGTTTCCGATATAAAATCTATCGAGTATGGATGGATGGATGTTTGTTACTCTTTCACGAAAAACTACTGAACCGATAGCGATGAAACTTGGTATGTAGATAGCTGGAGACCTGGATTAACATATAGGCTACTTTTTATCCCGATATTCCCACGGGATCGGGACTTACGCGGATGAAACCGCGGGGCGCAGCTAGTAGAATATAAATATGTATAAGAAATACTTTTGTAAGATAAAAAAACCGGACAAGAGCGAGTCTGACTCGCACACCGAGGGTTCCGTAAACTTGTATGTAGATAGAACGTCCATCTCGGGTATCGATTCTCAAAAACTTTTGCCGTCTATTGCGAAAGACAAACTTAACTTAGCGGTTGCGATGTACGACAAAGTTAACAATCCAACCGCAAAATATAAGTTTGTAATCACCAAAAACTATTTTTTTATGTGATATAACAACAAATTAACGACTTTCAAGATTCTGAGTTTACGGGAAGTTGATACTCTTGCGAGTGTCGAAAATTTGCGGAAATTTGCGGCATAAACGGCTGTATCTTTTGATTGCGTTGGCTTAGAAGTTTGATTTTTTCACAGCTCCAAGGGACAATAGACCTGAGTATTTGATATAAATTCCAGCTTGATACCTCCACGCGTTCCTAAGAAAAAGGGTCGTGACAGACAGACAGACAGACACTTGGACAGACGGACAACAAAGTGATCCTATAAGGGTTCCGTTTTTTCCTTTCGACGTACGGAACCCTAAAAATGACTGTTTTTGATTCTCGACGCAAAGAGGAGGGGTGTTTCAAGTTTAAGTTGTGTATCTGTTTGTCTGTCTGTGCCATCATAGCTCCTCAACGGATATACCGATAGATCGATGTTCATTTTGTTTTTATTTTTTTGTTTTTTTGTTTTGAGTGTTCTTAGCTGCAATTCAAGAAAACCTATTATGTGAGTACTTCCCCTGATCGGCTCTATTTGAATATCTGGAATCAGCAGGATATCCAACTCCACATGAGCTTATACCAGAGGTATCGTGTTTGAGCTTATAAAAATAGTCGCAATGATTATATTACTTTCTTGTTTTGAGTCGGGGGTATTTTAATTTCTTAATTTATGTTTATGTTTGACTGTATGTATCTCCCTACATGCCTTCGTAACTACTAGACAGCTGAAACAATTTTATTAAATGATACCTATATCGTTAGATTTGTCTTTATTGCGCGAGTGTCACTGGGTATATTAAAATTACAATAAATCAAAATGGCGGATTTTGGTGGTGCCAATTTTTTTGATTTTTTTTATTGGTATGCCTCTGTCCAAATGCCAACCTCTCCTGCTCGCGTCGGTAGTTCGTATGAATAGAGCCGATGGCGGTGACACAAGCCATCGCGGTGCTAGATAACGGACGAGGCTCTGAGGACCGAACCATTGCAGTATGACCATACACTTGACCGGGCAACTGATCGGAGTAGGCTACAGCGCGTTGTAGCCTACTCTGACCAGTTGCCCGGCATCATTTAATGATTCTGATACTGATGATTAGTTTTTAAATTATAATATTTGTATTGATGTGTAAGTATAACTGGTGTAAGGAACAGCGTGCCGAATCTTGAAATAGTAGATTCAGATCACCATTACGAGTGGAAAATCATTGGAATTTTCTGCCGAAAAAATCATATTTTTTTTATTTTACATTTTTTGGTTAAAAGTTATATCACAATGAGTAAACAGAACAATAAATACCCCATACCGCCAAAAACAACAATGTAATCAATTAAACAACATTCATGCAATCAGCTGCTGCGACGGCGCCGAACGTTAAGGTCAATCACCGTACCGCACCGTACACGTGTTGCGTTTCCATTGCGTAGCGCAAAATCAACTAATGACTGTAAATCCTTAATGTCGCATTTTTATGATGAACTGACTTTTGCATTGCGATAAGTATCCAAAGAAAGATGTTTTTGTAAGTTTTTCGCGAGGGCGATACTTACACGCTGTACTATATTGTAAGATATTTTGTATACGCAGAAATAATATTAGCATTATTTTAAGTAGTTTAGAGACAATTGTGAACAATATAGTCTATTCGTATATATTATGTGCCTTTGAACATACATAAATTATCTTAAATTATTTCGGCGTATCGTTAAAAAATACTATAAAATCTAATTGGTTTAAAAAATTCAAAAACAGCAAAAATAATTGTCCACCTGGCTTGATTTACGCGACACACTGTGGAACGATTTAACTTCTTATTTAGTTTTAATTTTTTTGCGGCTACGTACTTTGGCAGAGTTTAAAAAACAGTTTCTATTTTCAAATTTAAATAGAATGAATTATTAAAAAGTTACATCTAGTTCGGACCACTTTGTCAAAATATACGTGATTATACATATAATACGCGCCGAATTAGAAACTTTCTCCTTTAGTCGGTTAATAAAGAGACCTCTATTTTCTCAATGCAACCAGGTCATACTCTGAATAGGTATACCTACGTGAAGCACTCATATACGCCATTCAGATATATTGTATGTTTTGAAAGCATTCATTCCTAGTTTTAAAATAACAAAAAAACAATCTATAACCGAAGACCGAAATTTTAATAGCGATTATAATTATAACGATTTTTATGTGTATACAGGTACAAGTAACGAACGTTTAAATACCATCCATAATCTAAATCAACCAGTTATAATATAAATTTTAAACTTAGCAAGCGGGACCCGGGTCTTACTTCAGTCAGATTTAACAGCGATTATATTCCGATTTTAATGTGTATATAGGTAGGGGTAACGAACGTTTAAAAACCATTCATAATCTAAATCAACTTGTTACAACATACATTTTAAACTCGGCAAGCAAGACCCGGGTCAGCTTTGATAATGGCTTTAATGTTGACCTCGTTATCGGTAACAGTTTCTTTTTAGATACGTATATATGAATCTCTTTGGATTTACTATTATATAGATTTAAAACGGCATGAGAAACAAATTTATCCAACGTGGGACCACAAGAATCATACAGACACTTGTTTCAAAATAATCTGCATTTATTTATATGAAAGCTGATTATTTTCTATAATTAATTTATCATTGGACGCGACAGTTCAATCAAAACAAATAAAGCAAATTGAAGTGTCTGTTTGTAATGTCAAAATATTTTTTTTAGCTCATACAGTTATTTGCTAGATACTTATGTCCATAAATCATTTTAAAAATTTTTGTCTCTCTGTCTGTTTGTTCCGGCAAAACTCCCGAACCAGTGGACCGATTTCCACGGGAATTACACTGGCAGATAGCTAGTGTTATAAGAAGTAACTTAGGCTATTTTAATTTTGGAAAAAGAATTAGGGTTCCCCGCAAAATATGTAAATATGTACACGCGAGCGAAGCCGCGCGGGAACTACTAGTTTTAGAATAAAATTATAAGGATGTGAAGTTGGCCAGTTTCGAGTTCGGGAATGAAGGGTAATTTCCGGGGTTACTGATCTGATTTTGAAAATTTTCTTTGAACAATATATTTAGCTACTACTACTATCCTTGAGTAACATGAACTATGTTTTATTTTGACAAAAATATGAGTTTGACAGTAAGAAATAACAACAGATACGACGTTGAACAGAAAGGTGTGGTTATATTTAAAGGTCGTAAGTATGACGTTAATGACCTAAACCGCTAACAATCGTAGGAAAATTCGTGATAGCTGCCTATTTAATCCAAAAAAACTTATTTTGATTTCGACAATATGAACTTGAAAATTTACCGATAAAGCTATTCCTTCATAAGAGAGAGCCCGTCATGAATGAAACTATATGTAATTAATACCGAGGCTGTTGATGGCATATCCAAAAGAAAAAGGTCCGCATACACAAATAAATATAAAAAAAAAAACGAAATTCACATAAAAATTGATAACACGATTTCTTTTTTCTTTTAAGTCGTCTCCACTGGCTGTTCGTATTTACATGTCAGTCTTTAGGTTGTGAACACATTGCTCCACTATTCCTATGGAACACAGCCTCGTATCTCCACAAAAGCTCCTCATCTCTAGGAAACCTTGCGTCTCTGCAGTTGCTTTTTTACATACTGAAATCGTGCAAAGTCCCATAGCGCTAAATCCGGAGTATAATTTATATTTATTAATATAATTCCATCAATTTGATTCCAGCTTGGTGCAAATAGTCCATAATTTTGCCGGCTCGATGGACAGTTGAGTTTAGTCATTCATTTTTAAGGCTTCTAACACATAAGGTAAACCTTCCTCTGTATACCATGCAGCAGTATCAGTCTTCCCTTTCAAGCACAACCCTTAGTGAAAAATACAGCAACCAATCTTTTCTTTACGGATCGAGACATTTTCCCACACGTCAGCGGTGGTTCATCTTCAAACACCCACACTTTACTCGGGGATTTAGTAAGAACGTCGAAAAAATACAGCCAGGTTTCGTCCCATATAACAAACGAGTTCACATTGTTAGATCAGCCGTCTTCAATTTTTTTTTTACATATCACGAGAACTAGTAACACCCTCTCTGAGTGCATCAGTCATCAAGTGCGGTATCCAGAGTGAACAAAGTTGCCGTACTTAGTGCCGTAGAGTCGTGAAGAATCCGACGAACACAAGGCATGTATTTGTAATTTCATTTCTTTTGTCATATAAGTTAAGTGTATCATTTATTGCAATCCTAATAAATAAATAAAAACAGTTAGTGCACTTGACTTGAGGGTTTCCTCGACATGTCGATATGTCACACGTCCTGCCAGACCTTACATCACCCTCCAAGTAAAAATTCCGCGATTGAATTAAATCTAGGACCATTATATGGTCCATAAAGATGGACAAGTTTCCCTCAGTTTGGTGGCCACGCTTAAAGTTGCATAAAATAATTAAACGAATGTCATAACAAGAGAAGTCACTATTTTCATATAGAAATTAATAAAAAATATTTTTTTTTGTTAATATTAGTTAAGAGTTTATGGATTTGATTTTAAATCACAATATTATGATATCTAGTTTAAATAAGACAAAACTTATGTAGAGCTCTAGGTATAATGATCCTAAGATCCTAAGATCTTTTTTCATTATTTTAAAATAATTGCCTGATAAACATATAATTATGTAATGCTTGCATGCCACTTCTTTATAACACCTTTGTTGCAAATAAAGGACTCTAATTTATAATTATTAAAAATCTAGACTATTCTACCAAGCCTATTAAATATTTTGCATTTCAATTACATGAAATCGGGGTTATTTATTTTTTATTTTTTATTTTTAAACCTCTAAAAAAAATAAAACAAACAATGTGGAATATTATAAATTATAGCTACTTATCCCATAAATACTTAAATGTCGGGGCGTGTCGCCAGATTTCGACATAAAATTGAAACCGAGAAGACGTTTCTCGGGAATCGATAACGATTTATGCAACGTTTAGTTTGGGTTCAACAGTTCAAGTCCACTAAGTATTTGACGCGCGTATTAACTAGCCTTCCCAGTAACTTTCTTGACAACTAAAGGTGTCTGCAGATCGGTAATCAATATTCAATAAATAATTCAATACTTACTTCACGTTATGTCCCACAGAGCAAAGCTTGGGCAGCTGATCGTGTGCATGTTTCTTAGCGACGTGGCCATGGCGTCTTACGATAACTTTAGGTATGTATTTTTTAAAATCCCTCACAACGTCGTTTACCGATAACTTTTCCTCAGCTGTGGCACGTGTCCTGAATTAAAAACATTTATGTAGTTGCAGTTTGTCACGTAAATATCGCTATTTTCGGAGATTCAAGACGTGATTATTTTACAGAGACATGGACAAGACACGACAAGAGAAATGGTTTTACTGACAAACCTTATAAAATACAATTTTACACAGAATGGGCGTAATACAATTGCTTTTTTAACATATTTAGGTTCACAGCGTGGACGGTGGAAGGGACAAGTGGGTATATCTAAGGATTAAATAGAAATATTTTTTAAGTTAGGTATCTATATAAAAGGTAATTTTAAAAAGATCAAGGTTAGTAATAGAACTGATTACAATAATTTTTCATTCATACTTTATAGTAAGTAGTAAAAGTAACCTATTAAATTTACACACGCGTTCTCATTTTCTTATGCACTACGAGTCATCTAACGTACGGTGAACTTACACATACCTACATATGTATGTGTACCTACATCGGGTGTTCCACGTAGGGATGTTGCGAATATTCGCATCCGCATCCGCAATTGCGGAGTTTCCGCATCGATTTGAACATCTGCATCTGCATTCGCATCCGCAATAATTGATGCGGATGCAGATGTACAACAAGTCGCGACAAGAAAGAAAATAGGCAGAGCCGGCGATCTCCGCAAGCGCTATGCACATGTTGACCAATAGTAACGAAGATTTCGTTCGCTGACAAGATTCGACGCGTTTGTTATTGTGTATGTATCATTTGTTTTTCGTAAATCAGTCCTAACGTGTTTAGCTAGTTGCGCTTATCATATTTGATGTCGTTTCGAGTGTTATTGTGAAATTAAGAATATACACTGATCATTTGAAAGTGAATCGGAAAACATTGTAATGTCAGGGCCCAGGTTTCTGTGAGATCGTTTTCGAGTGGCGGGCAGATGCTAATTCTTATAAAATATCTTAAGATCCGCATCCGCGTCCGCGGATGTTAGCCTTTAAATATCCGCCTCCACATCCGCATCCGCAACATCCCTGGTTCCATTTTTGTTTATTAATATAAGCACAGAATACAAAATACAATTAAATAAATAGCGACTCTTGTTCCGACACAATAAAGTCGTAATTCAGGTCGCAACTGGTACAGCGCTAATTAGGTACCTACAGTTAAATTAAAATATTATCTGATGAAGCCGGGACGTTAGGGATATCCTTTTATAAAGAATTTATTAATCATCATATACATGAATTTGTAAATGGTGGGTACAATTCATAATTTTTCGTCAGTTTATAATATCGCGAGATTATTTATAAACTAACGATGTTCACAGTCTTACGGTGACATCATATATAAAATGTAGATATATACGTGCAAAAATATCTAAAAAGAAAACCGTCTTACGAATTTCAGTTATCTGTGTATAGTTAGGTATTTGTATACATAACTGGCTTTTAAATAGTTGTATCGACGCCTCATGTATGAAACTATGTTACGTCTTTTTTGGCTCCAGTTTGGACATCCGCTGACTACTTCATACCAGGATCGATTTCCTGTGTAGGGGACGAAACACACAGTCAAGATTAAGCCATTGAGCCTGGAGGCGAGAGAGAACTTTTACGTCGCTTAGCATAGCGCAGAAAAGAGCTGCTGCGTTGGAGCTGGCGCCTAAAACGTGTGATCTGAAATGGGATCTCAGGATACAACAGCCCTAATAGGTAATTCATGGTGGAATTTATAGATCAAATAAGTTACTAGTTTGATGGAAGAATGGAAAGCCCCAGACGTTGAGCAACGGAGTGCAAGCTATGTCACTCGACGGTAAATCTCTAATGAAAGATTGACGGAAAAGAACTAGTCAATCTTACAGACGACGCACCCGAGCACACTGAAAGGCCTACTACCACCTACGATCTCCATGAGTGTGTCCGTGTCTAAACTGGAGGAAGAAAGGCTGTTTTGGTAGATGGACAAGGATGTCGGGGTTTAGGACTTCTTCAGTCAAGGCCGTACCACAAACCCCGACTATACGCCAAGACCTTTATATGGTCTCGTTTCCCAAACAACAAAACAACTAAAAATCATTACATAAAACCAAGAAAACATTTAAAATGAATCTACCCATATTTAGCTAAAGACTTATCCTCAGAAATAAAAGTTGTTATACAACAAGATCTTCATCATGTAAATTAAAGAGATCATTTGTTAATTGTGCAGTTATACCCAGTGCTATTGTTCCATCGGGCAGACACCATAATTAGATTGTTATAGTCCATTGTTCTACACCAAGGTATGATACAGTCACACACAACAGTTTATGAACTACCATAATTATGTATGTTTAGCGTGTATCATCCTGAGTGCTAAATTGATAGTAATAAATTGATTGATCATGCATACATTCAATCTCTTTCTATGTTATTATGTGACTTGTCTGTGTTCTAGTTTTTTCCTAGACATAATATGCTAATAGAAGGAAGTATCATAGGAGAATCTTCTTGTCAATGAGAAAACCTACAATTAAAAACTAATAGTCAAGATTACCAAGAATATAAAAATAAATACTCGTGAATACCTGTTTTCTTAACTTTTGGCCAAAGTGCATTAAGTTCAACTGTAAAAAAATATTTTGTGCAAAATGTGTTTAGCTTTATTCGCCAAGTCACTGACAGTTGATGGTGATGATAATTTTATTGATCTTTTATGTTCTACAATACATACAAACCTTATAATTAAGTATTATAAACTAATTTTAAAAATATATATACAGACTAATTTTATGACTTATGCATGTAACATAAGTCATAAAATTCCTCCGCATCGTCGTCTACTGGCAATGTTTCCAGAAGGCTGGCAGCATTACCACATTGAATGGCAATGCTAATTCTCTGTGCAAGATAAACGCGTCTTCTGGTCACGAAAAGTGTCGATCAGTCACTTAGCTAGTTCCTTATAAACGGAACCAGCACTCGGACCCCATGACCCCAAACGACTCAAAAACATAGTAATAGATTAAATTATTATATTTACGCCGTTTGAGACTTTCTGCTGATGCTGATGCAGCAGCAGCGCCAGCACAACCAGCTGTACTTGGAAGATGTAATGGCGTGAGTGTCAACGCAGGTGGCGTCCCACTCCAAGGGCCGACCCATCTTCCATGGCAGTAACGACATACTATCTGGTCTCTTCGGATCGTCTCGTACCAGTACGGGTGGCACGCCGGCGGTAACAAGAGCACGACGGATTATGTCGTTAAGATTGGCATGTCGAGATATACGGCCAATGCTTCTCCTACAAGAAAGGCCATGATATCCGAGACTGTCGACAGCTTTTCCACAGTGACAAAGATGCGGAGAAACACAAGGAGCTCCTAAACGAATGGCACGTGGAAAGGCGGAATGTGTTATCGTCCAACAAGGTGCCTATGTTGGGCGATGGAAGTGCTCGAATCCATAGGTCTGATTCCTATTCTCCCACAGCCAACAAATGAGCGCGCTTGTGCTCTGTTGAATGAATTAACAGGTAACAGGGTATTGAGACAAGCTATCTGCCCAGCATTTATGCCATCGGTCTAGCAGGACACTTCAGAATTAACCATTGTGTTTGTTAAAATTTTCCTGGTTAATTCTTCTGTGCCGTGGACCGAAGACAAAAATGCTGGAATGCTATAATTATATTCAAAATTATTTTTTTTAAATAAATTAAATAATAACAAATTGGACAAGATTAAAAAAAATTATGTAGAAGACCAAAAGAATGTCTAGTAAATTACAAACAATCTTTCCCTGATGAAGATTCGGCGCTGAATCAATATCACACAATTCCTACTGGCTTCTGTGGGGAATGTATACATACTACAACCTAAAAGTCACTTTTATATTTTTATTTATTCAATTACTGACATACATTTCAGTTTATCATTTTCTCAGACAGTTTCTGCAGATTTAGATTCCAACCTGAAAATAGTAGGACTAGTTTTCCTTTTGGAATTTTCATATCTCAGACACAAGGATGTGTTTGGGTGCTAGCTAGCTAGGCTCATTTCTTAAATCCCTTGTGCCTTTGTATGAATGCAAAATAAATCTTCCGTTCTTTCTTTTTACTGGAGTAATAAACTTGTAAAATATTTTTTTTTATACTTACATATCTGCTATTCCTAGCCCAAGCATTTCCTTCTTATGTTCTGGGTACTTAACCTCAGGTATTCGGTTCTCATATACATCACTCCTTGCTTGCAAAAAATAATAGTCATAAGTTGTTTCATCTAATGTTAACAACAGTTCTAATCTTGGTACCTGTTGAAGTAAAAGTTAAGATACATTAATATATAAAATTAAACTAGCAGTTCCCATGCGGCTTCCCTTGCGTGTACATATATATATATATATTTTGCATGGAACCCTAATTCGTTTTCCAAAATAAAAGTAGCCTAAGTTACTCCTTATAACACCAGCTATCTGCCAGTGAAAGTCCCATGGAAATCGGTCCACCTATTGCGAAGATTAGCCAGAAGAAATAGACAGACAAAAATTTTAAAAACTGTTTTTTAGGCATAGGTATGCCCATATAGGTGCAGGGGTCGGCAACCTTTTGAGACAGAAGAACCAAAAGTAAATTTACAAAATTTTACAATTTTTACAAAGCCAATTAAATTTGTAAATACAAGTGGCGCCCCTATAAATTTGACGACCTTTTTTTTTTGTCTTCATAAAAAATATATGAGGGTTGTTGCGGATAAAAATTGTAATTAAAATGTTGTTCGCTGTAAAAGGAATTGGA
This sequence comes from Euplagia quadripunctaria, assembly GCA_963859945.1. Classification (NCBI taxonomy): domain Eukaryota; kingdom Metazoa; phylum Arthropoda; class Insecta; order Lepidoptera; family Erebidae; genus Euplagia; species Euplagia quadripunctaria. The sequence continues at coordinate 12,939,063 of OY982575.1, read as the reverse complement.
TGACCTTTTTTTTTAGATAAACAAGTGAATCAAAATATAATTGAAAATCTCAGTCATACTATATCATAGTACTCAATTACACGGTTTTAAGAGTTTTAATTGTAAATAATATTTTATTTACATATGGAACTGGAGAGCCACAACTTTACATCAAAAGAGCTACATGTGGCTCGCGAGCCACAGGTTGCCGACCCCTGGTATAGTGCAAATAACTGTATGAGCTTAAAAAACTATTATTTTGACATTACAAACAGACACTTCAATTTTATTTATTTGTATTGATGAAAAGCATTATGGTTGGAGCTAAGTTTTCATTCAAATTCTCACAACTTAATATACCAAGTTCCTTTTTTACAATTTATAGTCTCCATAATTGCTTTCATATTTGAATAAATTATATAACACATCCCATATACACATCTACATATCCCCCATATATGTAAAAAGAAATTCCATCCAAAACATAAATGTGAAAATGGGAGCCAAGTTCAATATTAAGAATGTACATGGTTATCAACTACGCCGACAAAAGAATTGAGATCTAAACTTTTGCCAAGTTCTGTTGATAGTTGATAGTTTTCACATCCAAGTTTTCTTATATTTGGCTACACAACTTATCTCTTTTATTTTATATGCAAATTGCTACATAGTACTCTATTTATATTGTAAGGTCAACATATCTTACTCTTCTAATACTATTTAACAGTAGCTTCAATTTAATGTTTATAAATGTCACTTAGTGTCTTAATTGAATAAATGATTTTGAATTTGAATTTGAATAGATGTTGTGCTGTAGCCAAGTCATAAATATCTTGGCTGGGTACATTGTTATAAAAGTGAAACTTTTCAAATTTCACTTACTCTGCAGTTTTTATAGTTTTTAAACAACATTTTCATTACTTATACATAAACTTCTCTGTTCAATACCGTTTCTGACAACCTCTTTGTTTACTTTATGTATGACTTAAGCTTCATCAACAACATTGGAATATTTAGAAACCTGATAATAATTTTACAACATACAACAAATATTTTTGTAATTTTGTAAGTTAACAATTTTGTAAGGTAAGCAAATTTTTGTGTATGTTTAGTTTTAACCAGCCATATTTTACAAATAATATTTTTATACAATAGATTTCTAGACCCAAAAAATTATAGCAGTTACAATTTAAGACAATACCTATTGTTACTAACCTTGAATCTTATCCTCAGTTCATAGTCCCTAGTGCTGGAGAGGACTTTTGCATTATCTTTAAGAAAATAATCTCTGCCTCTAACTCGTAATGCAAATAGCGTCCGTGTCAAAGGAGGTATTTTATATTTCTTACATAGAATTATGCACAATTCTTCCGCAGTTAACGTACTCGAACGTACTGGTATAATATTCGGTGTACGTTCAGTTACCACTGCCACTTTAACTGTCTCTTCGACTGTTGCCATCGTGAACTTATGCCATAAAAAAACAAGAGGACGCCAACCGAGATAAGACTCAAACCCACTCTGATAAATGCAACTTCACATTATTACAGTTTTTCTCCAAACAAGTCATATTACATCATTATTGCCATTTACATAGCATCTGTGTTACTCTAAATTCATTAATTCAAAGATGTTTATTTATAACATTGGTTAAATTGTTCACTCCGCGTAGTACATATTTTTTCTTCAGACAATATTTTATTTTGAGCTTCCGTGTTATTTTCCCGTAATACGCTGAAGTGAATTTGACGGGTGTCAATTGCTTCATTCGAAATCAATAGTAAGGAGAAAAGAGGCAAAGTTAGTCGATTAGAAGAAAATTATTATTATATTTATTCAAAACTGTTATTATAGGGGTTAGATAATGTTATTTCTCGAATAAGTACTGAAATATTTTAATAAAATGGCTATTCACGGCGTTTAAGCAATGTACACGTTACAACTAGCTTGTTGGTCCAGTGGTTAGTGACTCTGACCGCTAAGCCAGAGGTCGTGGGTTTGATACCCACCCAGGACAAATAATTGTGTGATGAGCACGATAATTTGTTCTGTGTCTGGATGTAATTTATCTATAAAACTGGATCCACACGTTTGCCACTTGCCACAAACTACAAACCTCTACAAACGTTTGGCTTGATTTTGGGAATCAAACATCGCCATCCACACGCTTACGAGTGCGTTAGTGTGTTCAAAAAAGGCAAGTATGACGGCAACGTCCGTCATCCTTGCCTTTTTGCTTGTGTCAGCCAGTAACATTTGGCCTGTTTAAAATTTCACTGAACCGATTCCATGCATCATTTACATTATTTTTATTTAAGATCCGTTAAATTTCGAATTCCAAATACATGGCTTTGTTTGCCTCGAGAAAGTGTAAAGTTTCTTGGATGGAAGAATTATTATTAAGTTCACTTCCACAAATGTATTGTAATTATTGCGCAGCAGAAACAAGCGGTACAGACTTACACATCTGGTCACCGCCAGTGCGAACAGGGCTGCCAGTAAGGACAGCTTATTTTATACCACGAAGTCTCAGAGCCTATACAAAATTACGTAATATTATACAAAATCAGTATTGTACAACTATAGTACGTCACTCTTTGGGGATTTCAATAAAAGGTGCTTTAACTTTCACGCGTACGGGTTTAACAGTGTACCACAGTCATTATTTGTCACAATAACATCAGTAATGAGTTAATGACTAATGACATTGTATCCAATTATACAATGCAATCTACTGTACAAACATGATACTTAAGATAATTGAATTATACGAATATTGTATCCAATTATACAATCTGGCAGCCCTGAGTGTGGAAGGCATACTAACGATACACAAACATGTGAATGCATCGCAAGCGCTTACCGCAAGCTTCCTTTGATTTGAGCGTCAAAAACCGACAGAGTTCGGATCGGTGGCAAGCCAAGCCAAACGTTTGGCAAATCAAGCAAACATACTATCCACACGTTTGATTTTTGTAACTGCTTGTTGATGTTTGGCAAGCGTGTAAACGCGGCATAATATGTATGTATTTAGAAATATATAAGTATGTTTATCAGCAGTCTGGTTACCACAGTACAGGCTCTGCCTAATCATTGGGATCAGACGGCCGTGTGTGACATGTGTGAAGTTATTATTATTATTATCTATAAATACTTGGTTTGTTACTCGCCATAACACACTGTTTTTAACACTAAAACACTTATTTATTTTAAACCTATTATGTTTTAACTACGTTAATTAAAAAAGAGGTTTAGAGGTTTCAATTTATGAAATATGAATATTTATCATCAATACAATTAAATAAAATTAAAGTGTCTGTCTGTAATGTCAAAATAAAAGTGTTTTAAGCTCATACAGTTAAATATACCTATGCATAAAAATCAGTTTTTAATATTGTTTTCTGTTGGTCTGTTTGTTCCGGCTAATCTCCGGAACGGGTTGGCCGATTTCCACGGGACTTTCACTGGCAGATGGCTGGTGTTATAAGGAGTAACCTTAGCTATTATATTTGGAAAAAGAATTATGGTTTCGCGCAAAAAAATATAAATATACAAACACGCGAGCGTAGTTTATTAAACACCATATAGAATTACAATATATATTCAATAAAAAAAATCGATCTCTAAAAACATTCCTTGGATAGATGTATAAGAATGACCCGACTTAGATTGACCTTCAGTCGTCTAGTTTCCTAAGAAAATTAATACACAATATACTTAATGTATAATTAAATAAAGCGTGCTAGGGTTGCCGTCTGATATCTGCGCAAGGCTATTTTTAATTTTAAATATTTAATTATTTTTTCACTAAAATCACCCTGATTGAATTCTCAAATAAAAATGTAGACATTACAAACACGATGGTATAGGGACATCTCATGGAAATAGTTATCAAATCATAGAATTATCTCGATTTTAAGTTTCAATAATTAAGTAAGTGTGGTGTGATAGAGAAACACTGACTATATAATGACTAAATAATTCTGTGCAATAAAAAAATGCACAAAAGCAGCTGTAAGACAGTTATCGAGTAATTGCTAGTGTAAGCAACACTTCCTAATTCATTCGTATAAGCGATATCATTTACCTTCCATTACCTTCCCATCTTATTTAACTTTCCCTTTCAATATATTCGCCCCCTATTCCCTGGACCAAATTAAAATTGGCAAAATGTGGGTGTTTAATACGCCTGTAAGTGTATATGTATGTAAGTTTGTATGTTTAATAATAATAATAATCAGGTCCCAACAAATCTATTAGTCATATTGTTTCTGGTGGTTTTTGTCTTGTCAACTGTGAATATTTGCAAAGACAGAACCAAGTGGGCAGGATTGTACATCAACAGCTTGCCCTTAGATATAATCTTGGGAATTCAGAGATACCATTTACATACCGTTAGGTTGAGCAACATTGAATTCGGTTCGATCTATCATCATTACTGACCGAACTATTGTTGCCAACAAACCTGATATAGTGCTGATAGATCAATTAGAGCTCCGTGCAATGATTGTCGATATCGCTGTTCCTCATGACGAGAACTTCGAGAAAGTTGAAAAAGATAAACAATAAAATATTTGGATTTGCCTCACGAGATTGTGGAATATCGATTCAGTGGTGATCATTGTTCCGATTGTCATACTCGTATAGGAAATACGAGTATGAAAATCGAAACATGGATTGATAGCCTAGAGCCTCGATCAACACTTTAATAGGCTCGCGTTAAACGGCTGAATCAAGGATCTGATGCAAACGGTAGTTCTCCTTGAAACGGCCGGAAGGTTCCTTCCTAGCTTTGAAGCCCTAACCTAAGCCGGTGTCTTGGCCCCTGTATCTGATGCCGGTATACTATTAACAACGAGCCCGTCAAATTAATGATGTTTGGCGTGTTTATTTAATATTACGTATTTTGAAGCATGCAATAAACTTCCTATGTGTATGTACAATTTGTAATTTTGGATATTGATAATATTGTCACGAGCTGAGGTTCGGGATTAGAAAGTTATAACAATTTATTACAAAAAATAGACATAATTTATTTCAATAATTCACAAATAACACAATACAATTAATTATCACTATTTCTACTTCTAAATTCACTTGCATTTCGCACTTGTTTACTTTTTTTTTTTTTATCGTGTGGAAACCCCCATGGGTCATCACCTCACCGGAGCTAACGGTAAAGTGGTATGTCGGAATCGAACCGACTAAAACCACACGGTGTTCCGTCACAAGTGGGTCAATTGCAGGGGAACCCGGGTATACCCTAGGAAGGTGTCCTCCGGGAACCTCTACAGACCTCTACAGGACCTAGAGGCTTCCCACCCCAATAGCTGTCACGAGATCGTTTCGCAGCTGCGTCCATGCTGAGCACTCCACCAAAGTGTGGAGTGCAGTGTCCTCGCGACAGCCTCCGCAGTGGTGGCACACAGGCGATGGCTCCCGGCCTATGCGACACAGGTACTTACCAAAGCAGCCGTGTCCGGTGAGTACCTGCGTCAACCTGTAGGAGAGGCTGCCATGTCGCCTCTCCAGCCAATCCTCCATGATGGGTCTTACCGCCACAATTGTGGCATGCCCTTCGCACTTGTTTACTAGCTGTGAGCAAACAGCTAGTAACAAGTACTAAAACTCATTTCATACCGCAATGCATGTGTCTTATACACCCGGAAAATTATTTCGTGGAGAGATCCGGATGTTTCCCGAAAACTCGAAACCGTTCTGAAGTTTTCTTGTATAATGTAGGACATTCTAACAAATAGTTTACTGGTTCCTCTTTCCGTCAAAAGATGGCGTGCATCTCAATTTAGGTAGTCATATCTTTTTATGACTTCATCTACTCGACTAGACTTTGTATTGTGACAATATTGTTACGGGCTGGGATATATATGTATATATATATATATATATATATATATATATATATAAACGTGCCCACGAGTAACAAACCCTCAAAAGACGGAAAAGCTTAAACAAAAAATTTACTACTAATTATATGCAGACGAAGTCACGGGCGGCAGCTTCTAAACTGAAAAGGGCGTTTGGGCGTAATCAGCGAAGTAATATATTTTCATGTTTTACTAGCAGTTCCCGTGCGGCTTCGCTCGCGTGTGCATGTTTATATTTTTTTGCCCAGAATCCCAATTCTTTTTACTCCCTATAACACCAGCTATCTGCCAGTGAAAGTCCCGTGGAAATCGGTCAACCCGTTCCGGAGATTAGCCTGAACAAACAGACAGACATACAAAAATTTTAAAAACTTATTTTTAGGCATAGGTATCGTGCAAATAACAATAAGTATGAGCTACAAAACTATTATTGTGACATTACAAACAGACACTTTAATTTTATGTAGGTATTTGTATTGATGATGACTGGTTGTTGCCTGCGATTTCATTCACGTGGAAAATTTGGTAAAATCTATCCTACGCAAGCCGTACATTATTCCGCGATATAAAGTAGCCTTTGTTCTATTATAGAATATAATCTATCTCTGAGGCAAATTTCATTCAGATCCGTTCAGCCTTTTTTGCGTGAAAGAGTAACGAACATTAATCCTTCGTTACAAAGTTTCGGCTTTATAATATTAGTTAGATAAGCTTAGTAAGAGAAGATATTTAACAAATTTGCTTTCAACACATCGGACAAATATATTATTTGTGAATAGAAAAAAGAATAGCTGCATTTTTTTTTCAGCATTAGGCATATAACTCTCAAGAATTCAATAAACACTGCAAAACGTTCAAGTACAACATTAAGTATTTCAACTGAAAGTAGCAAAAAATTCATAGTATTACATAGAATCGAATTATTTGTTCTTAATACAAGTACGCTGGACTAAAAGGCCCTACGCACCTTCGTGCCTAACGTACGTCCCGCCAAGGTCACACACGATGCGTGATCGTGAATAGTCTTGACGTACGTCATAATTATTATTAATTGCTTGCTGGACTTGCACGACCCGTTTTGCATCCAGCGAGAACCCCCACCACATGCTTGATCATGTATATTGCCAATTTGTGGGGAATTACCCAAAATGCGGGGAGTTTCAAACCGATTGACAACACCATTGTAACAGTGCTTTCTGCAAAATAATAAATGATTTGATTTGATTGGGGAATTTATGGGAAGACCATCAATGCGGGGAATTATTATTAATTACATTACGACTCCAGGTTTTTTCTCCCCGAACTGGGGAATTTGACCATTATTTTGGGGTAATTTAAGAATATGACATTGGGAACGCTGGCTACAGCACTGTGGCTGGCCTTGAGCGGACGTACAGAGGGGCACGATGGTGTGTATGCTACGTCGGGCACCGCGTCCTTGGCGTCTGGCACGATGGTGAGTACGGTCTTTAAGGTACTTTAAAGGCCCTACGCACCATCGTGCCTGACGTACGTCCCGACAACGTCACGCACGATGCACGATGCAAAACGATCGTGCGTAGTCTTGACGTACGTCAGAATTATATATATATACATTGTATACTGCTTGCTGGACTTGCACGACGCGTTTTGTACATACCATAGACTTTACGTTCTAGTATATAAGTTTATGGTAGATACATAGACAATATATTGCCAATTTGTGGGGAATGCCCAAAAATGCGGGGAATTTCAAACCGATAGGCGAATTTATGGGGAGACCATCAATGCGAGGAAAATGCGGGGAATCGGAAATTTTTAGCCTTATTAATTACATTACGACTTCAGGTTTTATCTCCCCAAACTGTGGAATTTGACTATTATTTTGGGGTAATTTAAGAATATGGCAATGGCAACGCTGACTACAGCACCGTGGCCTTGAGCGGACGTACAGCCGCGCACGATGCGTGCGTATGCTACCGTCGGGCACGGCGTCCTTGGTGGGACGTACGTTAGGCACGAAGGTGCGTAGGGCCCTTTAAATTTTTTGGTTGTATTGTAAAGAATGTTGTGTTCTTTTTTTGTAATATTAACATTTTACTTATAGTATCAGAAATTATTCTTCATACGACATGTTGAGTCAAACTAATATAAATATCGTTAAAAATGATTTAAAACATTAGTTTTCACAAATTAGTTTAGAAAATAGATTTTGTGATTTTTAAAACATTTGATGGCAATGGCAACACCGCAGCCGCCATTGCTGATATTTGGTTGGCGTGCAATATTGGCGGTTGCTCGCTGTCTTTGTTCTTTCCTGTTGTATAGAACGTATTTTTTGTAAATTTCGGCTAATCAAGTTTTATTCAACTTATTACAAGTAAGAATTATGTTACTAATCATATGGAGCTATAAAAGCTAATTTTTAGCTTAATAATTTCTTGCACGTGCCTATAGTTAACAAAAGCCGGTGTCGGATTCAACTATTTTTTCTTACAAGCTAATAATATAGTTATTCCTGGTAAACAACAGTACCTAATGAATCGCTAGCTACACCATTTTACTGAATGTAGGTGTTGTAAATACCTAGTGCTCTAAGTCACTTCCGCCTTTGGAAGCATCAACTACCTACTCCCCCTGTTAGATTTTTAATTTATAATTTCAAATCAAGCACTTCGAGCTGATTAATTGGTAATTAATCAAATGTTTAATGATTGGTTTAAAGAAACGTTGATCTTTGAAAATATCAAATAAACTTTATTAACGCCTTGCCAAAGACAGTTCGGGTAGATGGAAATTTTCCTGTAACGTTTTTTCATAACGTATCACTCGTGTAATTCTTAATAATGATAGTAGTTTTAGTGTGCAGCTTTACCCGTCCTAAAGTTTACGGACGGATAAAGACATTGGGTTGTTACTTGTTCCACACTGATACCTGTTGCAGCCTATTGCAGTATTTGTTTTTAGCCAATTATTTTATAGAAATGGAATGCCTAATTCCTCTATGATCGTTGATTTACATACCTTAGCACTATTAATAATTTACTTTCTATTGTTTTAGATTATGGATGATGACTGGGATGATGTTGGGGATGTAGTGAGTACATTAGTTGCTATTAAAACATGTATTATGTTATTGTTAGCATGATTAAATTTCAATGGATTCCATATTAGTGATGCCCAAAATGTGTCACTGAGATGAAAAGAAAGATACATATCATTTTGGTGTAAAGATATAAATCACTCATTTAGCTCACTAAGCTCATTTAACTCAATTGATTCAATCCCTCATTTCGTTGGTTTAGCTTGGTTACAAATATATCACCTCTCTCGCTCAAACAAAGCTTTCACTTTTAAATTAAGTTTTTCTTACGGTGTCCATAAATTTTCTTATTTTAATACATATTAAATTGATTTTCCTTCATACTTTTGTAGACTGTCAACCTACACATTTAAGCATTAAATAAAAAAGGAACTAGGCGTACTCGTTAGGGGGGGGAGCCAAAACCAAGCGCGGCTTAGGGGCGCTATGACACCAGGGGAGAAATCATTTTTTCAAATTGTATTCGAGAGATTAAAGTAAATTGTAAACAATGACTTGAAGCTTTACAATAGAGCTACACCCTAAACGGCAGAATTTCAACACAGGTACTTTAATAGTCTAATCAGCTTTAAATCAGTGTTGTTCATGAAGAATCCAAATCCTTTGTTCTTGGATTTGAACTTAATAAAATAATTTCCCATGTTTTAAACATAAGAGTTAATAAACATATAGTGGGTTGCTAAATTATAAAGGGCAGTCCTATTTTTTATAATTGTTTTACTTTGGGTGACTTAAGTACACCACTTGAATGCCATTTTAAGAGGTACAAGTGTTGCTGGAATTTATTATTAATGTTTGCCATGTCTCTATAACTGAAATTTTAAGTGGATGTTTAGAATTAGGGGTATATTTGTGTTATACATAATTATCAAGTAACATGAGAGTTGCTGAGTTGTAAAGGCGCGAAACAGTGAAAGACAAGTAGAATTATTTTTATATGTGTTCCACTAGCTGCTCGGCGGTATCAACCACATATATTTAAAAAAAAACCCTGATTGATGATTACTACATTATACTACACTACATTCTAGATAAGCCAACATATAATTGCCACACCATTCCCTTATATCTTGATTCCTTTTAAAAACGAAATGATTAAGACCCATAATATGTATAGAAGTCACAAAAGTATAGAAACAATTAGGTATTTAATTCATTCGATCGGGGTCGATTATTTGTAAAATTGTGTGATGAGCATGCTCATTTGTTCTGTGCTGGGAGTAATTAATCTATCATATGTATGTATTTAGAAATATATAAGTATGTTTATCAACAGTCTTACAGCAGGCTACCAGAGTACACGCTCTGCCTAGTTTGTGATCAGACAACCTTGTGTGAGATGTGTGAAGTTATTATTGTTATGTACATGATGCCACTACTTAGTGTTGAATAGTTTTAATTTTTCATTATCTCCTTAACTATGCCTCCAAATAACAAGCTATAAAGGGCATAGTTTATCTTCATAAAATTGTCTTGATGATAAAATAACTTTGTTCACAAGGATTAATATGCCATGCCTTATAATAATGTTCATTATTCACGTTTAAATTTTCAGTCTTTTTTAGTTACAAAATATCTTATATGTATGTCTAATCTATAATAATAACGTTCATGATTAACTTTTTAACTGTCAATATTTTTTTGTCACAAAATATCTTATAATGGCTTATGTATAAGAGATAGGCATAAGGTAGGCCAGCGCACGCGGATAAACCAGTTCGAGAGCGCTTTTTTGCGACTTAACAAATCAATATTTAAGGCTAGCTGAGAGGTGTAGCTTACCGCTATAAATATAACCTATACTATTCCTGTTGAATCTGGTTATCATATACTAAAAGAATTTTTCGAAAATTCCGAGATTGGCGCGGTTAAAAAAACAAACAAAGACATTTACCACAATATCTTATCTACAATAATCATATTTAATCTTTTGTAGGTGGTGGCGTCCCCAGCTTTTAACAACAACTATGAAAACAAAGTTGATGAAGGTCACAGTCTCTCAAGAGGTAGAGGGTTCCAGTCATTCAATGAAAATGATGGTATTACATCCATTCTATAAATGTACTTATGTATTGTATTTTTTACAGTAAGGTTTATTGTAAATTAAAATAACAAGATTTTTATCCAATTTAAATACTTTTTGCTGATGGTGTCGCAGCTGTAATATTTGGCTTATATAAATAGTAAAATAACTTAAATTCTGAATAACAACATTTACCTCAAAATGTATGAGTATTGCAATATGGACCACCGGTATATTTTAAATATGGAGTGGTTCATATTACAAATAGTCAGTCAATCAATCAGCCTTTTGCAGTCCAATGCTGGACATCCTACTTTCCGTTTACCGATTAGCGGTCTAAAAGAAAGAAATAAAAAACATTTATTTAGAACACGCACACTACGCACAGATATAAATAAAAAACGTTGCTAGTATTTTCTATAAAAAAAAAAACTGGACAAATGCGAGTCTGGCTCGCGCACCGAGGGTTCCGTAAGCAAACAAACTTGTATGTAGATAGTACGATCATCTTGGGAATCAATTCTCGAAGACTTTTAAACGTCTTTTTCGAAAAACAAACTTTGCGGTTGCGATGTTCGACAAAGTCAACAATCCAACCGCAAAATTATAAGTTTGTAATCACAAAAACAACGGAACGGAACCCTAAAAATATATATTTTTTTAAATTATCTGACATGTATCTTTTTCTTATTTCAAGATTTTAATGGGGATAAGGGCAGAGATTTTGAAAACGGATTCGACGGAGACAGGCGTGGGCGTGGTGGTCGAGGTGGAGGCAGAGGTCGTGGTGGCAGAGGAGGACGCGGTGGTGGCCCTGGCAGAGATAGGGAACCTCGTGACTATGAAAATGGTAAATGTACTTTAATTTTCTTAAAATAAAGACCAGTTCAAATGTCGTGATACCCATTGTTATTCAATGTACAATGTGTTTATTTCGAAGTTTACAAATTTACTGCTTACACAGACTGCCTACGCCAATTCAAGATAGTAATTCATTTCTCCTTTAGATAGAACTAGCTGTTACCCACATTACTCTTCATTTTAGAACATTTTTTTTAAAGAAATTTCATTTTGGAATTGTAATGCCATTCGTAAATTACCTAATAGATATGGGTTCAAAAATCGTGATGAGTGTTTTCGATTTGATAATCGAAAACGCTCATCACAATTTTTTCGTTGTTACGTTGTACGATTACAGAATCTAGTTTTCATCACAAGTAACAACACGATTCAAAATCTTCTCGTTATTGTAACGGAACATTCAACGCTGGTTGTTGGTGTGCTTTACTCAATTCCTGCGGTAGCTATTTTTCTAGCTTTTTCACTTTTCAAATTCGATTTAAGTTAATTAAAATTGTTTAAATCCTTACTCCGAAGCCTTGATGACCCGTGGGGGTTTCCACACAACTAAAAAATCTCACAGGTGCGAGTCTGACTCCTGCACCGAGGGTTCCGTAAGCAAAAAAACTTGTTTGTAGACAGTACGTCCATCTCGGGAATCAATTCTCGAAGACTTGCCCGTCTTTTTTCGAAAGACACTTAACTTTGCGGTTGCGATGTACAACAAAGTCAACAATCCAACCGCAAAATATAAGTTTGTTATCACAAACAATTTTTTATGTGAAATAACAACAAATTAACGACTTTCGGATTTATTCCTTTACTTGTGTTGTCAGACCTTGCTGCTTACCAAAATTCATGATTCTAGGTCAATGGGAAGTACCCTATAGGTTTTGATTTACGTGCAAAATGTTCAAATTTGTTAAAATCTAAGGCTTAATTTAATGGCCGTATCTTTTGACTGCGTTGACTTAGCTTGTTTTTTTACAGCTTTAAGGGGTCACT
>OY982575.1:12813586-12926049 GCA_963859945.1 Euplagia quadripunctaria | reverse complement strand
TAACACTTTATTTATTTATTTAATACTTCCTGCATTTTAAATTGCATGCGTCGGACTTAATGCCTTTAAAACTTTAGGCAGGTTAGTAGAACAAACAGGGCTTTGTTCTACAAACCTGCCTAAAGTGTTATTCTTGGACCCCCCTTGACTTGTCTTTATAGTGTAAATTTGAAATTTGTTCAATTTGAAAAGTAAATGTTCTACATTCCACTGCTGCTGTGCAGTCAAATTAAATTGTAGATGCATGTTGTTTATTTATTAATTAAAGGTATATTATGTATGTTGATATTAAGAATGTAAAACTATCGTGTTTGATGTACTACAGTCTTAGATCAAATATATACCATAGATAATACAAAAATCGCACTATATGTGTACGCATTTATTCTGCTATCGTAATAATAAACTAGATCATACAATGAATGTTCCTCTGAATATAATGTTGTAATAGTTTGATACAAATACTGCAATGTATAACGTTGGTAGTTTTTACTAACTACAAGTGGTACGTATTCCACACGCATGCTCGCGAGATTGAAAAGGTGCACCAGGTACGCATTTCAATAATAACAAACTTTTAAGATTATCGTTTATTACGTGCCATTACTATACTTAACAAAATTAAAGCTATCATACAAATATATACATATCGATAGTACGACATTTCATGCCTTTGCATTTCTAAAGCAAAATTATAGTTTCATCGGTTTTCACCTACTCCTAAAACGTTACACCACTAGCGCGGACGCGAAGCGTCTGATAGCTCAACTGGGCTTATGACTGCATTTAAGCATAGTAGTGTGCCATTTTTTGAGCGCCAATCAAACATCTATGTTGTATATATGATTGAAGACTACAGTTATACTTCTACTCATTTATGTCTTCTTGTTTTAGGCGGCCTTCCTCTTGCCTATTATAAATACTTTGCTTCAAGATGCAAGAGAATTAGTAGTTGGACCAAATGGATGCGCACAACCTCAGGTACAAAATAATGTTTCATTTTACATATCAACTATTATATCTTTCGTACTCTACAGTGAGTATCTACTGACTGTTTATCTGCATTATTTACTTAATTTTCTAGGTAATAATAGTGTCACCAACTCGTGAATTAACTCTTCAAATATTTAATGAAGCCAGGAAGTTTTCATATGGATCAGTTTTAAAAATTGCTGTTGCTTATGGAGGCACAGCAGTTCGCCATCAAGGGGACAACATAGCGGTACGTCGCACCATACATAATATTTTAGTTCAGTTAAATAATCTGTATAATGTTGTGCAAATCATGAAATACACATTTTATCATTCAGTTTCCAACTATACAAAGATTCCAAGAAATCTCATTTATGAAATAGTGAATTTGAACATTTATCACTTTATATGCTATTCTTAAACATCTTGTAAACCCTTGTGAAATTTGACAGCTTTCAGAATCCGTAAATAAAATGTAAATTAATTTTAAATTAATCCAAAGCTCTCTTAAGCAATACTATCGTATGATCTTCACATTTTACTATTATGGACTTTAAATAATTACAGAGGGGATGTCACATTCTGGTTGCAACACCAGGACGTCTCCACGACTTTGTAGACCGCTCCCGAGTATCATTCGATGGAGTGCGGTTCGTAGTGTTGGACGAGGCTGATCGTATGTTGGACATGGGCTTTATCCCTAGTGTCGAGAAGATGATGGATCATCCTACCATGGTTTCCACTGTAAGTTACAAGTTTTTGATGTAAACAAATATGGCCTAATGATTACTCAACCTTTTATTTGATTTGTCATATCAAATAGGATAAAAGTTTAGACTACTTTCAAATAGAAGTTCTACTTTTCACACACAAAAGTGGAAAATTCAGAATGTCCAGTACCTAAAGCTCATTTCAGATATGTGTGTTGAGTGTATTGTCAGGAGAACATTATATCTGTGGTACATTAGAATGAAAGAATCCACCAATTTTGGTTATGCTCTTTTGAAAATGTTCTTAAGTGACATAATATGAAATTACTGAATTGTATCAAATCAAAGCATTGTTTAGAATGGTGCATAGCAGCTCATTATTTTTTATTTTTAACTGCAGGACCAAAGACAGACACTTATGTTCTCGGCTACATTCCCAGAAGATATTCAGCACTTAGCTGGCAGGTTCTTAAACAATTACTTGTTTGTGGCTGTCGGTATAGTTGGCGGTGCCAGTACCGACGTAGAACAAGTTTTCCATCAAGTCACCAAGTATGAGAAGCAATCCACACTAAAAAAGTTGATTGAAGAAAATGGTAAGCTTGTTATTTGTCATCTTCTTTCAACACTGTAGTTTCTTAGTATGAATAAAAATAGAAAAAATTATCTTAATCTATCTCAATGCATGTTATTTTAATGTTATAGTCATGTTAATTTAAATTACTATGTATTAAAAGTCACTGAAAATTAATGTACACAAATAACCTGAAACCAGAACTAGTGGCCTCATTATTAAGTGTTGATATCATTGTTTAAACTTAAGTTTTGTTTTAATTACAACTGAAGATGGCAGGCGCATCCTTGTGTTTGTTGAGACAAAACGCAATGCGGACTTCATAGCCGCTATGTTGTCGGAGCAGCAAATGCTGACTTCATCCATCCATGGCGACCGACAACAGCGCGAGCGTGAGGAGGCGCTCGACAACTTCAAGAGTGGACGCCATTGTATACTCGTAGCAACAGCTGTAGCCGCTCGAGGCCTGGGTAACACTTTTTATTGTTTTATATGTACTGGGAAAGTGTAGTATGTTTAAACTATTCATTAAGAAAGTTATTCATTTCGAGATTAGAGAAAAAGTTAGTACTAAAGTTTTTTTCTTATATTTACAGATATCAAGAATGTTGACATAGTAGTTAACTATGATCTGCCAAAGAGTATAGATGAGTATGTGCACAGGATCGGCAGGACCGGTCGCGTTGGCAACAGAGGAAAAGCTGATTCTTTCTTTGATTCTGATCAAGTAAGCTTTGCCAATCAGATATTCTTAACAAAGCTTATTTCTTGACGATAGGGGTAAAGTATCCGTGGATAACGTGAGTGCTACAATGTGGAGTTCTTGCTAATCTTCCTATTCAGCCAAATGCTTGTGTTAAGAATGCGTTTAGGTTTGTATCTTTATAGCGCCTAATTAGTAGCCCACTTGCTATCTCACGGCCTAGCAGTACAGGGTGGACTGTAAATTACAATACGTCGCAGAAATGATGATCCATTCATTTTAAGTGCTGTATGGCACACCTTGTAGTTTTAGTTAGTGGTCTCATCTTAAAGGCTCTGTTTTATGACCTAATTGTGTTTTCATGTGTAAAAAAGCAGCTCACATTATCTTCAATAGGATTAACATCCATGCATAAAAATTTGACTTTTTGCATAGTTTTGTATGTTTCTAAGTACAAGTAAAATACATGTATGTATTTACAAAAAGAAATGTAATAATACTAACTTCACACACCTCACGCACGACTGATCCCAAACTAGGTAGAGCCTGTACTTTGGTAACCAGACTGCTGATAAACATACTTATATATTTCTAAATACATATTATTAATAATATATCTATATTACACCCAGACATAGAACTAATGATCATGCTCATCACACAATTATTTGTCCTGGCTGGAAAACCAACCCACGACCTCTGGTCAGCAGTCATGGTGACTAAAAACTAGACCAACTTTTATTTCGTTGTTTACTTTTCTATGTTACGAATGGGTGCAATATGAAACAGTCCTAGACATTTATCTCTTTCCCTTGAATTCTTCTACCTTGTTTTTATTGCTTAGTTACCACAATCCTTGTGAGACAAACTTGCGTTCAATTCTTGTGTTCAATTTGTAGGACGGTGCGATTGCGGCGGATTTAGCTAAAATCTTAAAACAAGCAGACCAAACTGTGCCAGACTTCTTGTTGAGCGGGGGTACCGCCACATATAAGGGCAACAAATATGGAGGCAGTGATATTCGAGTAAGTTACTTTCCATGTTGTAATGATTGATTGCATTAATAATAGAGATATTTACGTTTTCTTCTCTAGACAAGACAGACTGTGCATATTAAAACCGGGAGAGTGGTTGGTAAGTACAAATAGTAACTAGTTGTAACATAACGAAGTTGAAGTCACAAATCACAAGTCACAATAAAAAAAAAATTATTCAATTTCATTTTCCACAATATATTGGGTATCATGAAAATGTAAAAAAACCTCAATGAACCTAACTGTATTACGTTCTATTTAGTACACCTCACTATACTGTTTCATGACAGCATTTGCTCTTATAAATCTTAGTCTAATGTTACCCATAATTATGAGGGAATTTGCCATTGTAACAATGAGAAATGTTGCCATTGTAACAATGAGAAATGTTGCCTCTAAGAATGAATGTGGTCTAAAAAATGTTTAGTGTATTTCCAAACCAATTCATGTATGTAATCAAAACTGCATCTAAAAGAACACAACGGAATCTAAAAAAATTAGATATTTTATTTATCAGGTAGTTTAGTTTACCTATAAGTAGTTTTGTTTATTATATTTTAGATAATTAATTTAGCAGTTATTTTACTAACCTATTTTATAGTTATACATTATATTTTAGATTATTTATTTATCAGTCTCCAGCCAACAGGACAGTAATACCACCCATCATGTCATCGTTTGATCTTATATCTATTAGAGTTCTGTTTAGTGATTGGAAACCCCTTTTATGCGCCATTGTAATTTCATCCCAAACTATAACTTTACCATCGCGCAGCATTTGGGCTGCATTACTCTGCTTTGAGACTGTTACAGATTGGAGTTTTAACATGGATATGATTTAACGGCAGCAAAAAAATTCTTGCATTGCATTCTGCATTAGAAAAAACTCAAGTTGCGTATTCATGTTGAGTTTTAATTTGCACTATATATATTGCACCAACCACTATATAGCTCCAATTTCATCTGCCCTCGTTACTCTATAACTAGAAGCATCTACTTAAAATATTCACTAATTAGTACCATTATGCCACTCATTGACCGTTCGTTCTTTCTTGTATCCTTAGCATTCTGTCTTACGGTCTGCCAAAGTACATTCATCCCAATAGGGAATATGCACGTACTTTTTTTAAATTTTTATTAACTTATTCCATCATTCTACCCTAATAAAAATATAAATAACCATTTTCAATGTTCAAATTAAATTTTAAATAACATTGAAAACATGGATAAAATTTGATCTGTTTGAACGCCGCCATATTTCGCGGGCCTTGGATGACGTCACATACCACGCTCAATGTTTGTTTCATAAACTTAGTATACTTACTTGAAATGTTACAGTAATTTTATACCGATTTTCAGTTGTAATTACTATTTCTTGTAATTACTAGCCGATCGACAAAGTTAAAAAACCATTTTAAAGGTATTGCCTTGTCCCTAAGTGTAAAAATACTTTATGAAGTACACCCAATAAAGTATTTTTTCCTGTACCAAGAGATGCGAAAATACGAAAACAATGGTGTAAATTAATGAGAAGAGATGAAGTATCTTCAATATCGTGTTTATATTGTTGTGAAGATCACTTTAATATAAGTATATTACAATTTAATTGCTAGTATAGTGTGAATTACTCAGCAGGAATTTATATTTGTTTTAAATATCAAGCAGAAGGCAACTTGCTTGTCTACTTAAACTAGGTAACAAAAGTCCAATAAAACTTCATGAATAGAAGTAACTATACATAGCTTACCTATGTATTAGATTATATATAACATGTATTATAATAACCTTGCGGCTTTCACTCCTTTGACCTCAGCGGATGTAAAATCTGGATTTGATTGATGCAAAATATATAGTCATCATGAATGCATCTATTTACGGTAGATTGTCGTCCGATTGTGCTTTGACAAAACCACTTTCAGTCATCGTCCTAGATGATTTCTAATATCACTAGAATGCTTAAATTGCACTAGCTAATGGCAAAAACCACAGGAACACCTATCTTTCTCCGTAACACTACGAATATCGGCTCTGATAAATGACAGGACGTGGAATGTGACGTCATCTTTTGGTTCGACCAATAGTGATGCGTTTTGCAAAGTTGTATTTCGCTCGATTATTTTGCATATTTTAGTTATTTTTTGCAATTAAAGACGAACTAAATAAAAAAATAATTGTTTATACAATAAAGATTCATATTCTCTATTCTCAAATTCCCAAACTCAATTATTAAACTACATTTGCGTAGAACCTTTGCTTAATCGTTTTCCTTAAAATATTACAAACCGGGGTTTCTAGGTAGAATTACGTAATGTAATTTGTAATTATAAATTAACGATACATCTAAAAACTACTTCAAGAATTTATGTATGAAGTATAGATAAATAAAATTATCTAAGTTAACTAAATTATTTATAAGGAAATAAATTTCTGTAGAGTGGATATTTATCGATGTTCGTAAGAGCAATTTTGTACTGACAATTATTATAAACAAAGAACGCCATTTACTACCTACCTTAAGACTATATTTTAAAGAGAAATAAATTTTAAGCGTTATTTTTATATTTAGAATCTAATAAAAATACGTAAATATTTTTTTAAACTAAGTAAAATAAAATAATATAAAATTCTCAGACATTTTAATTATTTATCATAAGCCCATCTATATAGTTTGACATTGTACCTCACTTGTATTTATAACCTTTGCAGCTTTGTGTAAGAATAAATATTACTTCTTTTTTCGTTTATTTTATTTTAAATATTACAATATTTATTTTACCATAAAATAATAGTAACTTTTGAATATCTTAAAATGTATATTTTAAGTTTATTTATATTTTACGTTCATTAGAACGCCATCTATTATCATAGTCTTGTATTTTAAACCCATACAGCTCACTTGTATTCAAATGTTATATTTTCGTTTTATTGTGGCATGATTGACGTCTTGACTTTTATTGTCAACTTGACACTCAACATTGCCTTCAGTTGCTCCGAAGCACGTGTTCCCATACAAATTTTGCCACCCCTTTTCATCCCCTTAGGGGTAGAGTTTCGGAAAATCCTTTCTTATCGGATTCCTACGTCATACAAAGAACAACACACCCTCTAAGTTTCAGGTCTCTACGATCAGCGGTTTAGGCTGTGCGTTGATCAGTCAGTCCGTCATTCAGGACTAAGCATTTTATATGTATAGATAGATTCTATTTTAGATTATTAATTTGACGATACGGACCAAAGAAACCTAATGTTATTATCATTATTTTCTAGGATTTCAATAATGCAACCGCGAATGTGGAACAAGGTGCCGAACCAGATGAGGAATGGTAGATTTAAGGGACTTCTTGATATTAAACTCACCAGTTGCGTCTGTTACAGTGAAAAGTTGATTTATTTTGTGTGCAACTGGTTGTGCGTGTATATACGACAGTGGTGCTTATGCGACTACACAAATAGGACAAGTGAACCGAATTAGCTTATATTATAAGAAATCATTTCTCTTAATATACCAATCATCCTGTTTAGACTGTACCAATTGACAAGTATTTTAGAATTA
Organism: Euplagia quadripunctaria; assembly: GCA_963859945.1. Classification (NCBI taxonomy): domain Eukaryota; kingdom Metazoa; phylum Arthropoda; class Insecta; order Lepidoptera; family Erebidae; genus Euplagia; species Euplagia quadripunctaria. The sequence continues at coordinate 12,918,503 of OY982575.1, read as the reverse complement.
CCATATACATATAAAGTTGATTTGTAACTCCCCATTTATGCATAAGTTCCATTGCTATTACCGACTGCATACATCATTTTGTTGTACTTACGTCATTATTATTTTTTGTTTTATTCTTTACTGTACAAGTTTGTTTTCTTTTTAGATTTTTAATTGTTTTTTTTATCGTGTGCTCTGTCATACTTACCTAAGCATAGGTAACCATAAATTTGTAAAAGTGAACAAAATTGACCCCTGAAGTGGGAAATCTGTGATGTTTAAATAGTATGTTGCTCACTTAAAAATTTAACATAGTTACGATTAAAATATGTAGATATGTTTTCATAAAAGAAACACCTTATAGAAACATTTAAAGGCACTTTGACACTAAAAGACAAAGGTAAAACTTTTGAATCTCTGAAAGTATTTGTTTTACACACTGCAAGTGTTTGGCGAATTAATAGCCTATGAAAACCTTGTAGTCTAATTGTACAAAGACGAAGGGAATTTAAGAGTAATAAATTTATAATCTGTGATGATTATTATTATAAGTAGTATAGGTTCGCACTTATCATACATTCAAAATGCCATATAACTCAGTTCAAAAACAATGATTTGATTATCTGACAAACTTAAGTCTTATAAGTCTCCCCTCTTCCACTATTATCACGTACTATGTACAAGGGAGTGCTCATTATTTGTAAGATGTTGATAATAATAAAAAAATAAAAGAAACATTTGTTTTTCCTACACCTTTTCTCCTAATCTCCCAACAAAAGTTCAAGGTTCGGTATTCTGTCAAAGTCACCCCCATCGCAATTCCTAAATTCTACGTAGTCCACCATTCATAAAACGAATTCCTTTGAGTTTATCTTTTATTTTCGGAAATGAACAAAAGTAACAAGGTGCCAGATCGTGACGGTAAAGAGGATCACTCACTAGCTTGTTCTAAATGTTCGATAGTTTGCTTCGACCACGGTTAAACTCATTAAACCAGTTGTAAACAGTGGCACGAGATGGGGTATATCGGGGTAATTAGTAATGAGATGCCAATCGAAGTCTATCGTAACATTGTTGTTGAGTAAGACCGCAACGATAGTCGTAATAAATCATAGAGCTAAATGACATGAAATAATTAAACATCTTCAGATTTCCAAAGAGTTCCTAATTCGAAACTTGAATAAATTTTTCATCGCCTGATTTTCTTACTGGCCTATTCTAAAAACTTTCAATGTGACCCACGTACGACCGAAAGATGAATGACAGAAGCTTTGAGGAAGGTTCTCTGGTCTGGCTCCATAACCCGGTTCCCAGAAAAAGGGATATCTTCTATGCTACAGGTGAAACGGGACGAACCGTATCGAATAGTGACCAGACTCAATCTCCATGCATTCAGAAAGAACCGCGGAGCACACCCAAAATCGTCCATGTGAATCGGTTGGTGCGTTATTATGGCGCAATGGTTTAAGTGGTCACCTAGCCACTACGCCGCGCCGTGTTATGTTGAAATCCCACATGGGACAGAAATTTGTGGGATCCACAAATAGTTGTCCCGAGTCATGGTGTTCTTTGTGTCCGTTGTTTGAATATTCCTAATGACTAATGTTGTCTTTTATAAGAAAAAAAAACCGAGCATGTCTAAGGAGGGGGGAGCCATTTGTTAACGAGTAGCGGAACTAAATTGTGACGAGGGTGTGCGTTACGATTGCTCCGCCAAGCTATCCAAACAGAAAAAAAAATCGTCAAAAAGATTGTCGGAATTTGTCAAAATCGAAGGAAACAAACCAAAAATTTGTCAAAGTAGGAATAAAGAAGTTATAAGGTTTTTAAGTTGGCCGCGCGAACGTAATCTTGCGGATTGCGCGGCCATGGAGATCTCACCAACTACTTAGGGTAGAGATCTAATTGTTTTTGTCAATTAAAGACTGAATTTGTCAAAAATTGTCGAAAAAAGAATCATAAACTCTAGATCAATATTTCACGAAATATTCACTTTGGAAGTTATGGCCGCGGAATCGTTCACTTGCTGTTTCTTTATTGTTGATTAATTCTTTAAAACTTAAGACTTCATATGGTAAAATTGTTACAAGAAGAAAGGTGTTAATTTGTCAAAACTGACGAAAGCAATAAATACTACTAAAAGTTAATTAAATACACAAAATCAGTCCAAAACAAAAAGAACGTTGCCGCGCGGTCGAAGCGTAACTTTGTAGGCTAATATCTCATTATCTATCATTGCTAGGATTTCGGTGTAAACATACATTTATTCGACATATTAACCTCATTAGAATGACATACCGTTTTACCCTCAGAACAGTTTTCAACGCGTGTAATCTCAAAAATTATATTAACTCATACAATGCTCGAGTAGGGTATCCATAATTTCGATTTGTTTTGGAAATACCTCTAATTGGAGACTAGTAATTATATTTGACAACATCTACCTCAATCTGCAAATTTATTATTATTAAATAAATATGGACTGGAAGAATGGACCAACCAAGACAGTCGGTCGTCAAATAAAAATGTGAAGTTCTCCTATATGTAAGGTACTTCTATAAAGAAATAATTATATTAAACTCTTAATTTATACCTTTTTGTTATTACAACTCCTCATTCACAGATCTAGTTGTACGAACTTTCTTTGACTTTGTTTTTCAAACTATATAAGGAAGTTGCATTGCGGTATGGACATTCAGTTCGAGTTAAGCGTAAAGCTAACAGTACAAGTGAATATTAGTGATAATTACCTACCTACTGGTAACGGTGACTTATAACTATTGTATCAATTATGAATTATCCTACTAATATAAACGTGAAAGTTTGTGTGGAGGTATAGATGTATGTTACTTTTTCACGCAAAAACTACTGAACCGATTGCGATGAGATTGGTAGGTATCTATGTGCTGGAGACCTGGATTAACGCATAGGCTACTTTTCATCCCGATTTTCCCACGGGATAGGGACTTATGCGGGTGAAACCGCGGGGCGCAGCTAGTATATAAACAAATTTTACGTTAGAAAGAAGAAAGAAAGAAAATCCATTTATTTTGGTGCTAAATACAGGTAGTTATTTAAAATAATATTCTTATATCTATAAAAAAATAATGAAATAGAAATCGATGTACAGAAAATACAATAAGTACATAAAAAGAAACAGTGGAGGAACAATAATTTGTCTCGCGTTTGCACCAAAATAGGTGTCCAGTTCAGCTTAATGCCAGATGAGAATCGGGCGCTGATTTTCAACTGGAACCTTTAAATAATTGTACATAAAGTGTACGTAAATATATACACATATATATACACACACATATATATACACGCACACATACGCGGTTGCGCAGGCGCGGTCACATGTCTCGAGTTGTTGTTTATAATTTGCATAGTGATAGTGACTAATAGTGAGTGTGTCGATGCCGCGCCGCATCGGAACTGTGACGATTACCTAATCACCTAAATTATTACGCATTATGTTTCATCTACATTACATGATTATTGCCTTACAAATGTGTGTGTGCAGAATTGAAAAAACTTAATATGTTAAAGTTACGTAGGCGTCTAGTACTAAATCTCAGAAGGGACTGCATTTACAACGAAGCTGCTAAAAACGTTACAAATTGCTGGATATTCTAATCCCGAACCCCGACTAGTAACAATACATTCAAACCTCAAACTCCTAGGTAGTCCGTCTTGTATTATTAGGTACCTATATAATTCCATTTTTAAGATTTATTTTTAACCGCACCGCATGCAGATGAAGCAGTCGTATCATTTGTTTTTCTCTTTCTGACTTTGGGTGATTGGAAATTTTATTACCTTAGATATTTGTTTGTAAATATAAAAACTTTTAACAAAAAACTTAACCGACGAAAAAGAACTAAAAAGCAAGATAAAAATAAACCTTTTAAGTCTTGAGTATTGAGCTAATTTACATAAAGTATCAAATTTTATATAAACAAATTTTGAGTCGGCGCCAAACCACAAACTGATTAATTATCCAAATTCTATATGTAGGTACCTACGTATAGAAATTGAGAAGGCTCTACGTAGGTAATTTATCATTTTATTATTTGGACGCGTGACGAAAATTTAGTTTATATAAAATTTGATAGTTTAGAAAAAAGAAAAGGTTTATTTCTCGCTTTTTATTTTCTTTCCGTTTCCAATTTTTTGTTAAAAAGTTTTTATTTCATGGTTTTTGTGGCTCGCGTCATCTTTTAATACTCTGACAACTACTACCTTTTAAAACATTTAATGAATATACTTTAAAACACTATCAAATGTATTTTATTCAAAGTATATTAAGTGGTTTCTGTCACTAAAGCCACAGTTTTTAGATCTAACTTCTAATTGTGTAGGAGAGGTATAGTTTCCATCATCAGCTTAGCTTCATGATGTGATGGTTCCTAAACGCAAATCGTGATTAAGTTATGAAAAGTAAACAAACAATATTCGTGCCCACAATTGACTTCCTTGACATGGGACCAACCTTGAGGTAGGTATACCCTAACAAAAAAAAAAAATCATCAAAATCGGTTCATAAATACCGGAGGGCTGAACATACATAAAAAGTATATATAGACGGTCGAATTGATAACCTCCTTTTTTTGTCATCGGTTAAAAAGGATTTGCTACTTGCTAACGTATATGTATATTTAAAACGATGCGATAAATCGAAACCTCATATTATGTTTGAGAAATAAAACTTCAATATTCATTTTACAGAGTGAAACTGGAAATATATTTGTATAAAAATTTGGAGACCAAGTACCTACCTATCAGTCACTTTAATTTGTTCAGTCCTTCGTAACCTAAAACAAAATAAAAAGTGACGACCCCCTACCTAAACACAAGTTACGCAAACTCCAACTTTACACTACAGTCAAGCTAGCAAACTGAGCAAACTGCAAACTAAGCGACATGTTTTTTGAGTGTTAAGTTTGCAAGCAGCAAGAGCGGTGTCCAAGGGGTCCTAAGAGGGGGGTTTAAAAATCTCTACATTACCTTTTCTCGGGGGTCGAGGGTAAAATCTATATTCTTACTGAATTTTTTACAAGTTGGAATGTGCGTCTTCAAATGAAGAGTAACGAACATGACATTTCAGCGCTAGGTAAAGCAAGTATGAAATCCATTTTTCTCAACTAACTAATAGTAGTATAATCTAAATTATTATAATTATGTATTTATACGAGGTGAGGTAGAAGGTTCTTCATCCACCATCACGATCTCGACGACGGTGGGCGTGCACCGCTGAGCCAGTCAGCCTGTGACCACGGTCAGTGCAACCTGGTCGAAACGTCAGGCAGTTCAGAAGTATGTGATACCTTTTCGATCGCGATAATTCCCGTATAAATACATAATTATATCATGGAACGCGAAAGTTTAAAAATTAGTAAATTCAAAATTATTACCTTCAAAAATAAAAATCTTTTGATTTATGCCAAATTATGAGTCAATCGACCGATCAGCCCATTGCAGTCTACTTCAGGGCGTAGGTTTCTACCAATGAGTGTATCTTCTCCCAGTTTTAGTGTACCTACCTGATGCTTTCCTAATGACATTTAAATATTTAGGAAAACCAGATTTTGCCAACTATTAATATGACCCCCCCCCCCCCCCAAGTCTTTGGCTGCGACCGCGCCTGGCAAGCAGTCAAAAAAAATGTTTCCTTTCATAAAGTAGTTACAAAATTTTACTTACACGTAACTAAATCTATTGTCAACTTAGAACGTTTAAGTACTTTGTAAACAAATACTGGCTATTTTATAAAAAAAAAACGTTCGTCACCTTATCACCTACACCTACGTATCACATTTGGTTAATTGTCTTGAACCTACATAAAATATATAGGTAGTTCTCGATTAATCTTTTATGTTATCTTTTTAAGCATTACAAGTTCATTGCACTGAAACTACAAAATAGCGTATTGCTAAGATCGGAGCGAACTCTCAAGAAGTTGATATTGTGAAGTTGTGTTCCACCTGAAGTATTGCACAAATCTGGAACAAAACAGATATACTTAATAAATTTTCTGTGGTAAGTTTAACAAAAATGGTTTTGTAGGACTAGGGTAGGCAATTTCCTTTTCATAGATACTGCCTGTTAGTAATCTTTTTATAATATTTTCTTTGCGTTATTTTATGAATGACCCGTCCTGTCTTAGCTATATTTACGTATGATGTATTTGAAGTTGTTATGAATTCAGAAAAAGGTTAACGTAATCTTGACAAGTTCCGAGTGTAGGTCTGAAAAAAATTACCATCAAATTTGTATGGCAATACATTCACTATATAATATACATGTTTTGCAAGCCGCTGAAACGCCGATGAAACGTCCAGCTGTCAGAGCTGTACCCCCCGTCCAACGCCCCTCACCCCCCGACGGGCCCCGCGCGGTGCGGAGGGGGTCAACTGTGTCGCGGATTTTTAACAAAAACCTTTGTAACAGCTAAAATATAACAGCTACAGCGAAGATAAAAATACTGACAAATAGCTAGACTCTTATAGATGCCAGTTATCTACTTCAAAATTCGATAGTAATAATCTATAATACTTAAAATGAGGTTTATTACGAGGTCTCGAGTGAAAAAAAAAAAAAAATCTATAAATTTGTTTCGTAAGCCTAAAATACAATATTTATTTAAAATAAAACATTTTAAAACAAAACTAGGTTCAATTCCCTTTCATATGATACTAATATGTTGATATATAATTATAATCTTACTAGAATTTATTCACATTATAAAGTTGATCTAATTAGAATTGCCGAAAAACCGCTCAAACGTCCAGGCAATTAAAGAGGCCCAATATTTTTTTACATCTAAAATAAATAAAAATAAAAATACTGGCATATAGCTAGACGTATATAGATGGAAGTTATCTATTTTTAAAATTCAATAGTGAATATTTATAATACTCAAATTGAGGTTTAATATGACGCCTCGAGTAAAAAAAAAAAAAAAATCTAGAAATTCGTTTCGTAAGCCTAAAATACAATATTTATTTAAAATAAAACATTTTAAAATAAAACTAGGTTCAATTCCCTTTAATATGATACTAATATGTTGATATATAATTATAATCTTATTAGAATTTATTCACATTATAAAGTTGATCTATTTAGAATTGCCGAAAATCCGCTCAAACGTCCAGGCAACTAAAGAGGCCCAATACTTTTTACATCTAAAATAAATAAAAATAAAAATACTAGCATATAGCTAGACGTATATAGATGGAAGTTATCTATTTTTAAAATTCAATAGTGAATATTTATAATACTCAAATTGAGGTTTAATATGAGGCATCGAGTAAAAAAAAAAAAAAAATCTAGAAATTTGTTTCGTAAGCTTAAAATATAATATTTATTTAAAATAAAACATTTTAAAACAAAAATATGTTCAATTCCCTTTAATATGATACCAATATGTTGATATATAATTATAATCTTACTACAATGTATTTAAATTAGAAAGTGATCTATTTAGAATTTAGAACTTTCTCCACGTATCGTAATCGTTAAAGGGGGCTGTAGTAAATTACAAAAAACGTAAAATCCATTTTTTTTTTTTTTTTAAATATTAATAATAACCAGTCTTCCTAATTACCAGATAAAATTTATTAAAATATATAATATACCATCTTAGATTATATATAGGTCCAGATACCGTGACTAGTACAAAAGTCACCGTTTACTTTGAAGCCACTTTTTGGTGCTGTGTGAGTGAACCCCGCCCAACGCGAGTGTCTACGTACAATGTTTATGCTTGTGTGCATTGACGGTTTTACTACCAGTTCATAGAGGTTACCCCAAAATTCAGGGACTTTTTTATTATACATAATTTTTTTTTGATGTAAGTAATATTAAATAAATACATTTTGAATGTATTTAAATCAGTTACAAATATTCGTTTATTTCATTTTTTCATTTAATTCGTTTAGTTAAAAAGACAAATGTAAAATAAAACTACTTAGTAGGAACTATTTATTTATAACAATATTTTTTGGTTTGTTTTCAAGACGTTTTTTTTAGAGTTTCCTCCTTAGGAATCGATTTTCATATAAGGCCGTATGAAAAAAATATGTAATATATAAGAGTAATTATTTTTTATGGTAAATATAACATAAAAGCACTTTTGAGTAATAAAATTAAATGCAACTTTATTCACAGGAACAGAGTAACAAAAGGTATTTTGATAAAATAAAGTAAATGTTTTGCCTTGGTTTGTAGGACTTGGATACATATTTTTTATAAAGTATCAAGAAACTAGCAAAATTTTACAAGTCCTAAGTGCTCTATAGCTGTGTTCATTAGGAGTAGTAATAATAAGTTATAATACGAGTACAATCCCACAGCTAAAGTATCGTTTGACGGACACATTGAACTCCGGGTGCTAGAGTTTAGAAATTAAGAATATTTGAAGGATTCCAGTTTCGCGAACATTAACATTAAGCATATTTCTCGTCTTTCTATAAATAACAAGTTTGGCAAAGAAAAATATATATACTGCTAGAATGCGTTATGGGTAAATGAAATTCACGTCCTGGCAACATCTCTAGTAATGGCGTCGTAATTTTATTAATTTGAAATTTTGTTCTATTGTTTATAAATACATTAGGAAATGGAATACTTACATATGAAATGTGATGTTCGGACACTTAAGATTTTTTTTTGTATAATTTTTACAGAATGTGACAGCACAAGCAGGCATTTTTAAATATTATAAGTAGCGACTCGAGACGTACTTCAGCGGCGAACGTTCGCTCGCGTGTGACGAGTGAGACGCTTGTATTTATATTAGACGCTTGTATTTTTTGGCTTCAGTTTTGAGGCACGGATTAGGCATCTGGACCTATATATAATCTAAGTATACCATATAAAAACATTACGATTAACCGGCAAACAAAGACGGAATAAGGCGAAATTTTAATCAAAACAAAATAAAAGTTATTTGTATCACATCGAAAAACATACTTACAGACTTTGGATTCTTAAAATTTTTAGATATCCTAAAAGAATGGCTCATAACGATAATTTTGATATATAATACTAATACAGAAGCATAATAAATACATTATTACTTACATTTTAAACGCAGAGCTCAAACAAACAAAATACACAAAAAACACAGAGTCCGGAAACACTCACGCGACATTTCGATCACCATTTTTAATAATTACTGGTAAATTATTGGCGTGCCCTACCACAGACTAATATATACCCATAGACGCAGGATTTAATAGAGAAGAGACTGATATAAAATTTTTAGTCGACTCACGAGCGGGAATAGTCGAAAAACAAGATTCAAAATTAATAAAATCAGCTTGTTATTATGCAACTTTTTCCTATCGTTATTCTGACATGTTAGAGGTGGACGTCTCTAGAATCGCATTACTAATTTTTAATATGCCACACGTTTCTTTGCGTTTTTCATCGTGTTGTCTCGAAGTTTTTACTAAAAAGAAACTGTTTTTCATCAATTTTCGATACTCATGAAATCGACACGCCCACGCATTTTTTTTACTCCCACTACCTATCGGAAATTGGCCCAATGATAAAAGTTGAGCGTCTCGTCGGAACGAAGGTGTATACGAACTTTCAGCCTGTTATAAATCATCGAAATCATTCAGGTATGGGGCCTGTGGGCTATTTCGCGGACGCAGAAACGTAAAATTTTAAATACTTTAAGTTTATTAAAAGTGCAGAAAGCTAAATTTTTAAACGATATGTGTTACATTACGTGAAATTCATGCATACACGCGTCCAGAATATATGTGGACCTGTCATGGTACTGTTACGCCTTGAGCATGTGAGTGAATCTGCATACGGAGTGCTGCGTCAGCTCCCTCGATTCTCGGGCTAGGGATGAGTAAGTCATAGGATTCAGTCTGGTTCGATTACCAATACCCGACGGACGGCTGCCAAAAGGCTCCGATAGCCTAAGTGACCTAAATTGTGTATCCTAAATATTACAGACTGTGCATCATCAATAAATCTTTTTTTAAAACCCCCTCACACAAGGCCCGCATAACAGTCCGTAAGTCAAGTACATGACAGTTCGATTTTTACTGGTCAACGACATTTAAATTTTTATTATTATTCTCTTTCATGATCATCATCTTCCTGCGTTATTCCAATTTTATTTGGGGTCGGTGCGATGTTGCCTTTACATAAGTACAGTTGTTTTTTCTTTTTTTTATTATTAATTTTTTTTTTCAATATTGCAAAAGGTTTTGGTTTGTTACTTTTATGGACGGCCGCCTGCTTGACGTTAACTGTCCTTGGGAACTCGTCAGACGGGACAAAGGAAGAAAGTAAATTGGGTTAAGGAAAACGGGTAGGGCGAGGGAGCTAGGGTAAGGAATACCTCTTTATTAACATAAACTAAATATATAAATTACATTTTTGAATACATTTGTATATAGAAAAAAATATATTTGAAAATATAAAAAATAGTGTCCCACAGTTACAGGGACCAAGCTACCGGTGGTTAGTGTTCCAGAGACAGAAACCTATTCACAATACGTGCCCCGTATCGAGAAGGATCGCCTTCTGCACCAGGCCTTAATCTAGGTACCTAACGTGAGCGTCTGAAGGTGTTGGTCGAGCTTGAACCCATAGGCTGATATGACTATCTGACTGTTCAATGATTGCCGAATCCACATCCCACATGTCGACCACCTCGTAGGCCAATTTGTTTTTATTCATTTCATCATTAGTTTTTCTTTTGCAGCCCTTAAGAGATTGTCGTCATGGGGAATGGTGATGTCAACAATCTATGATAATCAATATTAATCGGTCTATTACCACTAGGTCTAGTAGTAATAATAGACCGATCCCAGTTGCACGACCATTTTCAAAACTAGATCAGGCAGTACTTGAATTCCACAGTCACAAGGTTATATTTAGGAGCAAATTGCATAGAATATCCTGGCCACTTGGTTATTTCTATGCGAGTACTCGCCGTTGGCGAGACGAGGACAACAGGAAATTATATGCCTAAGGATTTCTCCGGGACGATGACATGACCGACAAATGTCAATTGTGCCGTCCTGCAGGATATTTCTCCGATAGTTGTTCGTCATAGCAACTTCATCTGTAATTGCATACATAAAACCTTCAGTTTCTCCAAAGGGGGTACCCGAATCGTAGCTAGGACACAGATGATAATAGATCTACTTCGAGTCCATTTAAGGCCCGATATTAACGTCCATGCAGCTCTGCTCTTCCATATCTCCCTACGATCTGTAATATTGAGTACTGCAGGTTAGCGCCAGTTCTCTCTGCGACCACATCACGATGCACCTCCGAAGTAATCTCTAAGACTGCATACCTCGCATTATAGAGTGTCCTGGCATTAAAAAAATCACGACCCCTACATCTCCGCGGGATATACAATCTCATTACCGATGAAACGTGGATGGTGCATTCGGCCTACGATTGGCAATGTACGAACTCTTCTATCCAGGGCATCAAGTTTCGCCTAAGTCCATCTAAGTTTGCCAAAGGAGTAGGTTAGGACTGGTATGACCCAATCATTATAGGCCCGGCCCGAACCTTATTACCACCTGACAAAAGACTTTTTACTACTTTTTTAGAAGAAGTGTTCCTGTAACGATTGCTTCATAGTCAATTCATTTAAACCTAACGCCTGTGACATTTCTTGATACTTGTAAGTTTTCCTTCTGGAAAGACATCTAAGGTGTGTGGAATCTGAGAGTTCCATCACTTCAGATACACAATCCTGCCTCTTTTTACAGACGTAACTGCACATTTATCGACATCAAATTCCATCCTGATACATTTACTAAAGTTTTGAGTTACCTCTAGTAATCTTATCAATTGGAAATTGCTGCAGGCAAAAAATATAACCTACCACTACGTGTAATAGACAAAGAAGGCTTGCCTGGCCGAAAAGTCTTACATTCCGTTGTAAACAAGCGTTTTCTTGAGTACACCGTTTTCTAGAAATACGATCGGTTATTACATATTTTATATTCTCTTTCCATAAAGACTCAGCAGCAATGAGAGAGGAATTCTAGTTGCTATTTAACTTGAGACTAGAACTTGGGAGAGGCTACTTCTAAATCTGAACTTATTGGGAAATTATTAATGTTCAAAGAATAATCCCTATACTTAGCCTCATTATTAATATACTCCAAGTCATTCTAATTTTATTTTCCTGTTTTGAATTTTGAAAGTTAATATAATTTTTCTTGGCTATATCGCAAACTTTCATAAAGGTCTTTTTTAGAGTATTATTTGACATAAATCAGAAATGAATCTGTTTGATTATAATAATTCCTTTCTTCATGATCATAAAGTATTTTTCTGCATTTATGTGTGCAAAAAGTTCCCTAAAGGCTGCAATGCGTATATTTATTTATGAACAGGTACTTATATTACAGTCCCAGAATTTACTTACCTGACAAATTCCGACAAGACAAGTTCAAATTCAGATTGTCGAGATCAACATTTAGAAAAAATTAACCAGTATGAAGAAACAATCGAACATCCAGTCAGTTTTATAAAAGAACTATAAAACTAAATGTCTGGAAGACATAAGTATTTGCTTTAAATGCCAAAATTAAAATTTTTCAAATCAAAATCTTATGTTTGACCGGTTTACATTGTATATTAATTACGGCTATCGTGTTTCTATTCTAGACTGACAGTTACTAAGTAAAATTTTACGAAATGCTAAAAAGTTGTCTTGTTTCTTAGCAGGTCAAAAATATGTGCGTTTTTGTTTGGCCCGACACAACCTCTTCCAAAAAGTCGCAAATTTCTAGCGTGCTATGTAAAAATACTTTTAAATTTTTATTAGTAGATTTTTAGTTTCAAGTTAATGGCGCGATTTACACCTTGCGATAGTGGAAGTTTTATTTATTGTATCTATCGCATATTTCTACAGTCTTTATGGAATATAGGGTTCTTGAAATAAAAATTAAATACTCACGCTAAGCATACGATGCAGATTGCCATAACTGCACTGCTCAGTAAATAAATGGCCCCCGGGAATATAGATATTGTGAATCTATACAGTGAGTTGTACAATATAGGAGCTATTATTGGACATAAGCCTTCTATTGCTGACATAAGTGCAAATACTTTGGCTATATCCACCACTGGTAAAACTTTCGTCAAAAATGACCTTATAAGAGGTGATGATAGGCCTTTAAATAAAGATACTCCAGCTCCTGAAAAAAGAAAAAAAAATTGAATAGGTATACCATAATAATATATCTATAGTAGTTAGAACGTGATAGGTCCGTTGCGACACATGACATCGCAGTGAATTTAAGGCGGGAACGAAACAATTCGTTAACCAAATTAACCGTTTCTCACGATAAATCGCTTAAAACATCAATGGATTCAGATTCATTTATTTTATATACAAAATAGAGTACAAAAATGGTCTTAATTAATGTTGGTATCATCTAGACACGCGGCAGCAGGAAATGTCAGGTTAAAAACTACCATTATAAAATTAATAATACAATTTTGATCATAATTAATAATATTGAAATCTTGACGTATAATAGTAATAAAATTACAACAAATATAAGTAAGATTGTGAACATCGTTAGTTTATAAACAACCTCGCGATATTATAAACTGACGAAATATTATGAACTGCACCCACTGTTTACAATTTAACGTATTATTTCTTGATAGTTTATAACCTATCAATGGTAAATCGTGTATAGTACAAGCTTTGTTTAGTTTGGGTATGCCAAGTACACTCCGTACTTTAGGTATAAAGCTAGCGAATTGCGACTTTATTCCATATGTTTAAGAGTCGCTATTTATTTAAATGATTTGGCGGGGTGAGACTTCTGTACCTGAACTGTTATGTATTCTGTGGTTTGGGTCTAGATAGCGATGTGTAATACATGTCCCAGAATATTATTATTTTATTGCACGTTTTTTTTTTATGATATAGGGGGCAAACGAGCAGACGGGTCATCTCTCTATTGTTTTAAAAATTCGTCAGCAAAACGTTCGGATATGATACATAATATATATTATTGAGAAAATGGCAACAAATAATCACTTTGAAAAAAAAAATTAAACCGACTTCAAAAAGTACTAACAAAGGCCACTGAAAAGTGAAAAATACGTAATTGATTGCAAACTTAATTGAAAAGACTACAATACATGGGGCACTTTTAATTTACCTAAATAGGAAACATTATAAAGGTACTAACTTTCTACTGATCTATTTGAAAAACGGGTGCAGAGGAAGGGAAGATGGAGAGGGGGAGACGAGGGTAGAAGGGGGGAGAGGGAAGGGTTAGGGTCTCCGGTAACCTCACTCACTTGGTGAAACACAACAAAGCATTGCTATGAGGTCGGTTTTCTGGGAGGCCGTGGTATCACTCCGATCGAGCCGGCCCATACGTGTTGAAGTATGGCTCTTCCACTTAGATAATTCTTACAAAAAAAAACCGACTTCAACAAAACAAACTATTCCATAAAAGACTTATATATGGTTTTCTCATGGATGCCATTGTCAGAACTGGACCAAATTGGACTACACGGGAAGCAACAGCTTTCAAATAAAAAAAGAATCATTAAAATCGGTTCACCCAGTCGAAAGTTCTGAGGTAACAAACATAAAAAAAAACATACAGTCGAATTGAGAACAAAAGGAGGAGCCTTTTTTGAAGTCGGTTAAAAATAGGCACAATATGTATATACAAAAGTAGGAACGTAGGTACCTATTTTAAGATCAATAGCAATTACTAAAACAAACCTCTCTCTTGGTATTTGTTCTAGAGAGTCTGTTCCGACAAAATAATTATCTGATCCAAAAAAATTTTGATCAAAAAACTTGTTATGTAATGAATAGATATTATAAATAAATTAATTACGTTGCGTATATATTATAATGTTATTTTTACCTAGTGGTTTGACGTCGCGCCGATTCTAGTTTATACTCTGGCCATTCGTTTATTTTCTTTTTGACAGTTGCTTCAGAAAGTAACTGTGCCAGAGTTCGTAAAATTTAACTTTAAAACGCGCTGTTAAAAATAATATATATATATATATATATATATATATATATATATATATATATATATTATCAATATATATTTATTTATACATATATATTTTATCAATTATTTTATTATTTATAGCTATTCGTAGATAATATGATACCAACATGAAGCTTTTTAAATAAATTATTTTTGTTATACGCAATAAAAAGAAAAAATCCATATATAGTAGTTATTTTGACCTGTCTTGATACAGAAGTCAGTTCAAGTAATACTGGACAATGAAATAAAACAAGATATTCCAAACGTCGACCGTTAAGCGATCTCTAGCAGTTGTTACTACCTGCTTGTTCTTTTTCCGTACGTTTAATTTGTTATTCAAGCTTTTTTTGCGTCTCAAGGCAATGCAAGTCAACAAGGTCACACAGCACAAGTAAACAAAAAATCCGAAAATCGTTAATTTGTTGTTTTATCTGTGTCTGTATGTGTGTCTAACAAGACCCTTTACCTCAGGAACCCGTGGAGGCATCAAGTTGAAATCAACATCAAATACTTATCTCAGCGGTCCCTTGAAGCTGTAAAAAATCAAGCTTCTAAGTCAACGTAATCAAAAGATACGGTCACTAAACCTTACGATTTTAACAAATTTTAACATTTCGTAGGTAAATCCGAACCTATGGGGTACTTCCCATTGACCTAGAATCAAGAAATTTGGTAAGAAACAAGGTCTGACAGCACAAATAAAGGAAAAATTCAAATCATTAATTATGTTGTTATATCACATAAAAAAATAGTTTTTGTGATAACAAACTAATATTTTGCGGTTGGAAAGTTGAATTTGTCGTAAATCGATGTATGGGAGAGTATTTTTAGAACTGCAAAATTAAGTTTGTCTTTAAGAACAGATGGCCAAAATCTTTTAAAATTCATTCCCGAGATGGACGTACTATCTCCATACAAGTTTGTTTGCTTACGGAACCCACGTTGCGCGAGTCAGACTCGCACCTTTCCAGTTTTTTTTGTGTTCGTCGTCTAGATTATATAAATCATCATTTCAGCCATTGGACATCCACTGTTAGACATAGACCTTATCGATTTCCAGTAAGACTGTTTGGATTCGGCCTGTATCCACGAACCGCCTGCGATCTTTACTGGGTCGTCTGTCCACCTTGTTGATGGACTTCCTACGCTGTGCTTTCCCGTCTGTGGTCTCCATTCGAGAACCTTTCCACTAACCTCTACTTCGTCATCTGAGTGTGACGAGATCAGTGCATGGCATAAACCTGAACGTCTCTTTGATACTCTGAGTGTTAGGTAAACCCTGCGTGAAACACTATCGAAGGTAATTGCTGTTTGCGCGCAGCAACTTTTTTGTCGGCGCCATCAGCATCAATGCGGAGCGGTGACCAATTTCAGTAAGTGACGTGCAAGTGCGTGCAAGGCAATTATCGCCCTATTTTGTTTTTATTTGTATTTCCTTTTTCTATTATTTCAATATTTTATTTGTTGTCACGTCACTTGAGAAATATATATTTTTTTTTTCCAATTATATTGCTATTAAGGGAGTTATGATCATGAAACCCGCACCACCTTCGACTGTTGGTCGCCTTCCGGGTACCAGAATAGATTATCGGAACCTAGGGTAATCGTGTCCTCTCCCTCTCTACGGACTTCAAATAAACCCAAAATATCCCAGTGTAACCTACTTATTTCTTCTTTCAGCTCAACAACCTTTTGGCCAGTACTCAAAGTGCGAATGTTGTCATCGGTTGTTGTCAGAGGGATTGGTAGCCGGACGTCTGCCCTAACACGTCTGACGTCTGACTTAACATTCTTGCCCTGTACACCAGTGCAAAGATTTATATGTTTTCGTTATTATATTAAGAGATCATAACTCAAAAAATAGATTAGGAGTCTAATTCATACATATTACCTCAAGTAGGTCCACGACTGTACGAGATATCTATCGATCAACCTCAAATGTTAAACAGAGCGAGTACGTTTCTATTTATTTATATCAGATGTATAGTTTATTATCAAGTTTAAACATACTTAACGCAAAGATTTAATTACATCAGATGCGCAATTAATTCAACAAAGACAATTTAACAACAATGAGCTGCTGACGCGGTCCAAGTGACCTCAATCCTATGAGTGAGATTTTGATATAAGTGCATTGCATGTATAGTAGCATAGTGCATCTTTGAATACATTATTTCAAATGCAACAAAAATAACAATGTGTATCAGTAGAATATTTCGATCAGGGTATGTTACGTAGACCAGCAGGCAGATAATTATTATCATCGAGGTCACTCTACAGTACTTATTGCAAATCACAAAACATAAAATAGCATTACTCAACAGAGTTATTGTAAAACCTTGGTAATAACAACAATTTAAGAAAACGTGTAGATTAATGCCCGGTTCCTATAATCCAGAAACTTAACTCTACTTACTCTTAACTAAGGTAACTTATAATCAAGAAATATCGTTGAATCAAGAAACCATTCGTTTTGCTTACGGACGGTAAAATTCGTTGAATTTCCAACGAAAATTTTTCAGTTTCTTGATTATAGGAACCGGGCATAAGTAACATTTCTAACATAATTACATAAAAATACACTACTTACCTAAGTACATGTGCCACGAACTAATAGCAAATGCTCGGATAGTATGTTCTACTAATGAAGAAAGAAATGCTATATTTGAAGTTAATAAATCACCAAAGCCAATCAACTTTTGAAGTAGACCTAGGCCTGCAAACGCTCCTACGAAAGATATCGATGTACTGACAGCGTCATACATTGTGAAATCATTCAATGTCCAGTGGAGCTTCTCTCTTGTGTACATATATTCTAGCGGTACTATTCCATAGAATATAAATACTGAAAGACTGTTAGCAAGAGTGAGGAGCAGTATCTGGGCTCGACCATTGTTCGGTCTTCGTTTAAAACATTCATGAACCATCTCCTTGACTAATAAACCATCAAACAGAGTTGAAATTCCACCCTGCAACAAAATAAAGTACTTTAATATTACTCTATTACTAGTCTCTCATGGGTGTGGGTGTTTAATGCGCCTCTGCATACCCCTTCGTGGATACACGCGTGACTGTACAAACAAGTAACTAATCTGTCCTAGTTTGCACTTTATTCTTATTAAATCCTGCAGTGCAGAAAAAAAGTATGGGTAGACAATGGTTAATATCTGTGCTGGATTTCTGACTAATGAATTGGTTCCTGTGACTCATACATACATTAACCATAAAAAAAGCAGTCAATACATACATACACCGGGTCCCCGCATAGGTTAGGCAGAGGCGTAGTATATGGGGCAAGCCTACTGCCACCAACCGGGTAATTTGGGAATTAAAGATGGGAAAATTAGGATTATATTGAAAGGGAAAGGTAGGCAAGAAGGAAAGGCAATTGAAGGATAAGGATATTGTTTATACGGATGTATTGGGGAGTATAATAGCTCGAGGTCAGGATGGCATAGCTGTAGCTGTAATTCGAACTGGGATTGCCAGGAAGTCCGAGACCTTTAACCTATACCATAACTATTAATTGCTCCAGAAGCTTATGAGTTATAAGTGTTATAAGTTTATAAATTAAAAGACTGTCCACTGCATTCCTATTTTTTGTTTTAAGGCGATCTATCATCATCATCTATCTCCATTTCTCAGCAAGTACAACTAGTAGAACAGTTTGCTGAAGACTGAAGATTTTAGCATCATGAAAATGGGAATTCTGTCGTCGTCTGTAACTTATGGAAGTTTACAGGCGTTAAACGCATAAAAGAAAAGAAAATATATTTTATTTCTGAAACACACAGCTTTTACATACAAAGTGTTAAATCTATAAAGAACACTTTTAGACAAAATAATTCTGTAATCACTTATAAATACATACATATTTCTCTCAGATCATAACACATTTATATTATATTAACTTACTGTACCCACTGTAAAAAAAGACAACAGGGTCTCAGAGCAATAGAAAAGCTTTTCTGGCCTGAGCGTTGTTATGCTCTGTCCGTTCATAATAGGATGTTACACCCTTTTTTTAAAAAGTGTTTTAGTTTGATCCTGAGGCAACAGTTATCAACCATAAAATTTACTACAATTTTATTCAATCGTAAGTGGCGTAAAATGTTTTTCAATTTTACATTTTTAAATTCCGCGTAAATTGATGAAAACGCTAGACACCATGTTGCTCGTTCGTCATGAAGTCATGTCGGTAGTAAAAGTGAAGTGTATTGCAATTGTGTCTTTTTAAAAGTGAGTTTAATACCCTAATGATTAGTTATGGAGATAGAACAATACATCCTACATCGATGTTGAAACATTCCGTAATTTAATTTAGCATAAAAATCTTTTTTACAAAAAATTAAACCGACGAAATAACTAAAAAGCAATAAATAAATAAACCTCTTAAGTCTTGAGCTTATTTACATAAACTATCAAATTTTATATAAACTTATTTTGAGTCGGCGCCAAACAACAAACTACTAACAAGTAACTGTGTGATACATCGCACGTTATTCGTTAAGGCGGCGGCACCACCTGCAGTGAAAACTACAGACTTGGGCCCAATACCCACAGTGCAAGCAGTGGAAACTCGTCTGGGGTCTTCTGGGCAACCGGTGGAACCTGAAGGCCCGGCGAGTAACTTCGCTGAAACCTGGTTGGTGGTAACCCGGAAAGGGAAAGGCAAACTTCCTAAGAAGACGGAGGGGCGGCCCCCTACGGGCCAACCTGGCAGGCAACTCATCCAGGGGCGGCGACAAGGTTAAGCGGAAAAACCGCAGAACAAGAAGCAGCGCTTGAAGGCTCGTTTGCAAACCGGAGTCTACGGTACGGTAGGTACGGTACCCAGCCCTCTAACATACATAGTAGACTAGTAGTAGGTACCGGTAGGTTACTTAAGGACATTAGTTCATCCAAGGATACCGTTGGACGATCTTGGATGATCTGTTTTAAAACGAGCAAACAGATCGATAAGTCTGACACTACACCACGTTTTTGTTTGAGATAATGTCTAAGTCGTGACCTCGATACGAAGTAGAATGGCCAAGTAAAGGCATGCAACTTGTTTTTGCCGCCATTTTGTATGAGCGTACGACTGTAGTTCGGTAGCAATTATTTTTTGTAGCTACGACAAATTCAATATGGAGCGTTTTTGCTTGAAGTTGCATTTTTAATTGCAAATTATTATAAATTACTAACACACGTATTAGATTAACTAACAAAATATCAATGTTAGCCTGAAATAAAAGTCAGTTAATTATTATTATTATTATTGTAACACACGCGTAAGGAGCAGAATATAGAAAGTGTTCGCGAAAGCGTAACTGAATATCCAACATTGCCTACCAGGCGACGTTTTCAACAGCTGAAAATTAAGAGCACAGTTTATTCTGAAAAAGAAACCTAGGTCTGTCACCATATAAGGTTCAGATACCTCAAGAACTTAAGCCTCGGGACCATGAACGTTGTCGTAACTTCAGTAGTTTTATGCTAACCAAATTGAAAAGGCCAGGCTTCAAAAAATCATTATGAGTGATAAAGCTTTTTTTTTTTTGTACGTGTGGAAACCCCCTCGGGCCGTCACCCCACCGGGGTTTTCGGTGGGGCGGTGTGTCGGAATCGAACCGACTAAAACCACACGGTGTGCCGTACTGCGCCTTAAGTAGGAGGGATCCGGGAACAGCTTTATTAAGACATCCGGACCCATGAGTGATAAAGCCTATTTTGACCTCAGTGGGTTTGTCAATAAACAAAATTAGCGCTTTTGGAGGCGAAGAACAGAGATCTATGAACGACCACTGCATCTACGACGAACAGTTTGATGTGGAATTTGGTCAAAAGGGGTAATTGAAACGTACTTGTTTGAAGAGCCTACGGATGCTGCTGTAACCGTGAATTAAGATAGTTTCCGTGAGATGGTCAATATTTGCTTGATATATAAAATGAATGTTGGTCTTAAAAAACATGTCCTTGTGACGCAATAGAATCGAACCGACAAACATTGAGAAGAATGTTTTTAGGTCAATCAATTTAAAAAAATGTTTACACTGACTGATATTATTTTAGACATTGATTTTCCTAATGATCTTGGATCATCACATTTGATAGCCTCTGACTTTTTACTGTGGGGCGATAGCCCCACAGTAAAAAGAATTATTACCAATAGGTAGACAGTTGGATTCATCATTTCACTCCGGAATCCAATCTGCAGTCAGCAGATTGGATAATCGCAGCAACGGAAGCTTATTTTGAAGCCAAAGATAAATAGTTCTACACACATGGAATGGAAAAGTTAGAAAACAGTTGAATAAAAAATAATTTTATCAAAAACACTTTGTTTTAGTGTTTAGTATCGATACTTATTGAACCACGTGTTAGCATTCAGTTTTCAGGGTTCCGTACCCGAAGTGTAACCAACGGGACCCTATTACTAAGCCTCCGCTGTCCGTCCGTCTGTCTGTCAGCGGGCTGTATCTCTCATGATCCGTAATAACGGATCATGAGAAATGGTGAATCCATTTTTTATCCATTGTCATATAGTTACCGACGTAAAAAATCCTTTTTATTTCTATTGAACAGAACCAAACACCGCTCTGAATCATTGATACGTTATTACGCTTTTGCGCAATTGTTAGCAAACGCGATAGCCATTTGGCAAAAAAGCTTTTTCCTGGCCAAATTTTGATGTAAAATAGTGAAAACATTTGAAATCTTCACTACCTCAGCTATCTCGCACACTTTTACCTTCCGATCTTCCTTCACGATTTTCAGGACTTGGTTGATGTTTTGTTGAGTAACTGCTTCATTTGGACGACCAGATCGTTCAGCATTATTTGTTCCTATACGACCGCATACCACCGACAAATGGTTTGTTTAAACTAGGGATTCCCAAACTATTTTGGGCAAGAGACCTCTTTTCCAAAATGAACTGATACCTCAGATACCCATAGCCAAATTACTTTAAAAATCTTATCTCTAGTTTTTTTCTATTGATACAAAATACTTACCAATTTAAAAACTTTGCGGTTGGTTAAGAAAGGCAGAAATGTATGGTTACGCTATTAACGCGCGTAGGTAACTAAGCATTGTGTAATTTTTTTTTTTCAATCACTATTTTAATTCACTTTATTTAGCTATATAATCTTTTGAAATAAGTTAGTAGATGAGTGTATTATCATTCAAGCTCCAACGAATTTAAAAACGCAAATGATCTTCTGGATATGGGCGTGTTAAGTCCGTTATCATTATGGTTGTAAATTCCATGCAACACAGATATGTTAAATTAATGTGGCGGTCGTCTTTATAAAAAATATAAAAAAAAACAAAAATACCTTAAGGGCTCCTGTCAATGACTCTTTTATGTAGATATTGCTGAAAGCGTATGCCAAAACATTGCAGGTTGTTGCGATTAGTATCAGCCAAATATTCCCTACCAGCCTTAGGACAGGAGCGCTCAAAAGAGATCCTATAATACTTCCCACAGACAACGATGCTTCAAATAAAGTCATCCTGAAAAATTAAGGAGGATAAAATATGTTCAACAAAAAACGAATCAAATTTATGCTAATATTGTCATACCTAAAAGATCTGGTCTCAGCTGAAGTAATGTCATTTATATAACAGAACGAACCAGTAAACAATATTGTAAAACCACCGCATAACGATAAAGGCACATAGGTTGCGACTATCCACCACGGACCTAGATTGTCCAAGGTACAGACGATCACCAGTAAAATGGAAGACACTGTCAAACCTAAAAATCATAACATATACATATAATATACTTAGCTAATCTTGTTTAATACTTTTTAGAGTATAATGTTATCGGGTACATTTAAAAAAAAAAATTATTCAAATCGCTAGTGATTTTATTTATTTAAAGCTTAATGCACAATTTGTACAAAGGCTGACTTCATGCCCAGGATATATTCTCTACCATTCGACCTTGAAATCTCGTAAAAATATTATACGGAAGGTGCAAATATAAAATTTAGCATATGAAATTATTTACAATAATTTGGTCGTTGTCATTTTTAGATGTTAAAGTAACCGCGAGATCAGACGGGTCCTTATCGTGTGTACCTACGTAGTAACTACCTAGTATTCTGTGCCGCAAGCGTACTCATACGAATAGGCCTACTAATACACGCCCGAAACCTGCAATCTGTTATGACTTGACTCATGAATAGAGCTTACGATGTTTGTGACATTTGGAGCGAGAGCTGGATCATGTTCAGCAGGTATTCAAAAGTAACTGATATCAGTTGAATGGAAGACGGAAGCAACCGACAATGAGACGCAAGCATCCGAAGGTGAAAAGGCAACCGGCCTAGATGCCATATGTCAAAGGAGTAACGGATAAGATCGGCTCCGTGTTAAAGAAATACTCCTTTCCGACTGTATACACACCAGGCATAAACGTTCAAAACATCATGGCTACATCGTGGGCACACCGAAGGATATTTTGCCGTTACAAACACCAGGTGTCTATAAAATAAACTGCACCTGCGGTAGTTCCTACATAGGCCAAACAAAGCGGACAATTGCTGAAAGGGTCAAAGAAAATATCGCTGCTGTGAAGAACCGACAGATTAGCAAATCAGAGATTGCAGAACATGCACTCGTAGCGGGCACATATCACTGGATTGAATTTCTCCGGAAAATCTTTCCGGAGTCGCTCCTATCATTCATTCATTCATTCACAATGATCCACAGCTCCGGAAATGCGATTTGACGATACGAGCCTTTGGATATTGGGCTATTAACAGTTGCAGCTCATCAGTGATGTGTTAAATAAATAAAAAATATGTAAAAAACACCGACTATCGATTACGTTTAAAGAATATCAGAACCTTTTATTATATGAATCAAAGATTAGAACAAGTGACTTGTGTTTTTATAACCTACGCAATAATCAAGTTATTGAGGATAAAGCAGTGGTATTGTAAGGTATAAATATTTTTTGTTTAATACTGAACGTTATGAGTTGCTTCAAATAGCTCCATATTGAATTTAGCGTGACGTCATATAGCCTATAACCAGCGGACGATCTAAGAGACGCTACCTACTAACAATACTAAAAAAATATGTACCTCATTGGTCAATTATGATAAGTTGCTTAGAAGATATGCGATCGAGCATAGCAACATACATGTATTATACTCTGTGCATTATTTTTTTTTTCTTTTTGACAGTTCGAACACAAAATTTATAGTAATATTACATATTTTTTAATAACCGTAAGAGTTAAACTAGTATGATTATGATTACTAAAAAAACTTACACATAACAGTTAAAAATAGTCAATTAACGAACGATCAACGTTGCCGACTTGATTAATCGATTTTATTAAAGTGGAAGTTTTAATCAATTTAAAAGAAAGTAAAAACTCAAGTTTAGCTAAAATAATATTCTACGTACCATAATAAACCCACGTTTCATACATTATTATTGTACAAAAGAAAGTGGCGAATCGAGTGTTTTTTTTTTATATTATAAGGGATAAACGAGCAGACGGGTAAATGACCTGATGGTTAGTGACTACCGTCGCCCATAGACACCTGCAACTCAAGAGTCACAAGTGCGTTGCCGGCCTTTGAGATGGAGAACGCTCGTGCGTTTAAACTTTAAAGAAAATAAACGAATGGCAAGTATAACTTGCTGAAAGCAAAACCCTTCGTAGTCTGGTACGTATGACACGTTCTTCAAATTGACACCCTATCTAAGAAAGGGGCAGGGAAAAAGACTTCGTAAGAAAAAACTGTCAGTCGTAGGACTGCACGTCCGAAATGAACACATAACATACATATATACGTACATCTGTATATATGTATTTGAACGTGACGTTCACGTGAGTTCAGTGCTTTTTCCCAGTACCAAAAGTTCCGTACGTGCCCAAAGAAGTTTTCACTCATGGGTATTTATGTGGTTTTTCTCTAAAGCAAAAGTGCCCATCGCGCATAAAGCAATGTTCACTTCAAAAATTATTGAACAGGGACTTTACAGGACATGCATTCAGTGACGCCGAACCCGTCCACGTCCCATCCGTTTTCCACTGTACCCTCTGCTAATCAAAGGGACACGCGGAGGTAAAGAGTAGCTCAAAATGTAGACCGATTCCATCTCGGCCGAACACTAGCCCATAGCCGATAACAGCAGTCAACGCAAAGAAAAGAGGCTTTCGTGGGTGATTTTCGTATTTATTAAGGATATACAGTTTTAATTACGCGTGTATTTCGGGTTTGGTTTTGTGTGGGTTTGCTTGTGCAATGTGTAGAAAAGGACTGCCCGACTGTGAATGAGTGATAATCTTTTAAAGTCAAAGCACGTATGAGTAACTTACCAAACAGCGGCCACACAATCAAAGGTTTCCTTCCATGTGTGTCAGACCATACACCCAGGAAAAGAGTGAGAATAGCTGGTACAACACCCTCAATGACACTTCTTACAGTCGATAATATCGTCACATATTTTTGCACTTCATTTTCCAAGCCAGTCTCGTTATTTTTCTCAAGCGATAAGAACACCTTACATTCCTCTCTAGAATATCCCAAAGCGTGCACGCAAGATCTATATAATGTTATGTTGCTCACTGCCACGCCTAAAATAGTAAAGGAAGCGGTTAATAATCGAATTTCTTGTCTTAGCTTCAATAGCTTTTCCTTTATTAATTTTATATTATCTACTTTTCATTTTGGATCAAACTATATATTTTGACTTTTTAATATTGAATTTCATTACATCAAGTGAGGTGCAACTTGAGAGTTCTAACAAGTGACATTTAAGGAATTGATTTCCTTTTATTATCAATACAAATAAATACAATTGAAGTGTCTGTAATGTCAAAATAATGTTTTTTTAAGTTACACAATACCTATGCATAAAAATCAGTTTTTAAATTTTTTGTCAAGGGATTTTCATTGGCAGATAGCTGGTATTCAAACGAGTAACTTATGCTACCTACTTTTATTTGGAAAAAAAAATAGAATTCCGCGCAAAATCTACGTACATACATATAAATATATACACGCGAGCGAAGCCGCGCGGGAACTGCTAGTTAATAATAAATCGGAGGTGTGTATGCGAATGTAAGTTTGTTAATTTAGCAAAGACAAGCCAAACTACTATTTCTGTATCGGGCAATGAAAGTTCTCGCGCCGAATAGTTTACATACATCAACCGTCGGATCGCGTCCACCAGGCAATGACCATCCTGCCGTTGTGTTGGAAGGGCATTACAATTTACAACCTGTTCCACAGTTAGTTAAGCTTACGCGCTTGTACGACTACGGATCATAAAATTTAACATACACAACTTCAGAGGTACTTACCTATGTCTATCTTTCATCCACAAAAAAGTACCTACCTATGCTACCTAAAATATTTTGGATGCTCGACAAAATCTACGTATACTTACGCTAGTGAAGCCGCAGGCAACAGCTAGTAGGTACTAGGTACATTATATTATCAAATACTAGCAAATGACCCTAATTCTTTTTCCTAAATAAAAGTAGCCTTAAGTTCCTCCTTACAACACCAGCTTTCAACCCGTGGAAGTCCCGTGGAAATCGGTCTACCCATTCTGGAGATTAGCCGGCTTAGGTATAGGTATCGTCAAATAATTGTATGAGCTTAAAAAAACTATTATTTTGACATTACAAACAGACACTTCAATTTTATTTATTTGTATGTATGTATGTATTGATTACTTATCCTCGCTGTTGTGTTGTGTTGTATTTTCATTTATATTAAATATTCTAAACAAATGACATCATGCATGAATTGAGAAACGGGTACCTATAACTATATTAAGAAAAGGATTGTCATTGTTATTTATATTCTTACATTTAATTATGAGCCTAATCACAATGAGTTACGGTTCATTATTCTAACTTGTTACGATATATTTGAACACAATATTATTATGTTGCTTGGAATTGAATACGTTCTGCAAATCTAGGTGTATCAATATTAACGACTTCAAGTTGCGTTAAAGTATTTGAGAATGTCAGTGTCCCTTTATATTTGAAAACATCAGGTATTCATTTTAATGAAGAACACCCTCATAATAAAGGTGGAGTTTAGTATGCCATATCTACCTATTGCTTTATTGTGATGCCATAGAATAATTACACTGTAGGATGCACATATCAATGATACCTAAGAGACAGACTAATTTTAGCAACTTATCAATGAATCTCAAGAACTTCACTAAAATATAACAATAATTAGGAACACACATCAGACCCAGACCTTATTATCTGTAAATAACACAAAATAAGTATTCCAGTAGATTAAAACCATCACCTGACGCATTAACAGACATGAATTCATTAAGAAGCAACTAAAACTAAATCACTGCATCTACCTAATCACTTAAAAGAGTGGCCGTGAATTTGTTTTGCCCGATTTCTTCTCACAAGGCTCAACCATTTGGAAACCGGCAGTTATAGATCAACTCAGGCAGATATGATATTATGTTATCCATTTTTTAAAATAATTTTACATTTGACAAACCAAACTATTGTTGCGGTGGGTCTGTGTGTGTTGATCTATATTTTTTAATTATTATAATTATTTTTTAAATTGACGATTTGGCATAATAAAATTTTATTGATGATCAATTTCATGAAATAAAGATATTGAATTTGAAACTTAAATATTATCATGATTCATGAACTCTGACTTGCTTTAACCTTAGAATACTAACATAAATTTATTACTAGTTTATACTAACTATCGCTTGGGAGGTTTAGTCATAAATATTATTGTATTTATTAAAATTTAAATCAAACCTTAAAATGAATATTTATATACAATTCTTGTAAAAAAATGTTTACTCTATAATTCAGCTTTAAATCTAACATCATTCTTGTTAAAACAGTTTTCAGAATAATAAAATTCAGAATAAATAAATAAAATATGTCTTCGAATTTCTTGTCTAGATTAAGCTTCAAGACTTTGTTTGTCATACCTATAAAAAAAACGATGAACTATTCCAACTACCATATTTTATTACTTTTGGTTGCGAGAGTAAATCAAACTATTATTTTTCATCAGGAGTATAGCAGATTGGTGGAAATTGATGTTATAGACTAATCTAGACATTATTTGCAGGGTAAGAAGTTGTACATAGTTCGCTTGCCTTTTATATACCCAGTTATTTTTTTTATGTTTGATCAATATATGATCTGGTTATCATTAAAAATAATCAATTTTTAACTTATTATAAACAATAAATGTTTAATAATTATAATTGTTTTTAAACTTTAGTGACTTTGATACATATCAGATGTGTAACTCGGGATTTAATCGTGATAATATTTAATAGGTAGGACAGACATAGAACAAATAATTGTGTAATGAGCATGATGACCATTTGTTCTGTGCCTGGGTGTAATTTATTAATAATATTTAGAAATATATTGCCACCCTGCAAAAAAAGTTTCATATCACATGTTAGGGGCGTTTTGATATTTTTATAGCATTGAATAGCATATGTTGCATTTAGTCAGCTGTAAAAACATCATCATTAGCTGAATTATTATTCGTATCAATATTAGCTGAGCTGTGTTGTTGAATTCACCGGCATAAAAGTTGAGTTTTCTCGAAATAATGATTTTTGTATTATGACACTTTTTTTGCCGGGTGGCGATATAACTATATTTATCAGCAGTTTGGTTGCCATAGTATAGGCTCTGCCTAGTTTGGGATCGGACAGCTGTGTGTGAGATGTGTCAAGTTATTATTAAATTGTTAAATTTAATTATTATTATAAATAAAGAGATCAATGCAAAATTAAAAAAGCCAAATGTAAAAAAACTTACCGCGACAGAGTGGTCAAATACTAAGGAACAGTATTTCCCGGGGAACGCACAATAACATTAAACCATGTCTTAGGGTAAGTATACTTTACTCACGAGAACACACATTGTAACATATCGAAGTAATTTTATAATATAAAACGATCAGGCGATTGTTACTATTGTAGGTTTAAATGTTTTAATTGAAGATGATGATTGCCTAATTATATCTGTTAGCAAAAATAAGTTCCCAAGTTTCATTTTTTTATGTATGTATCATCTTTATATATGACTGTTGATAATGGAGTCTTCATAAATAAAATTGCTTATAAGAATGATGACTTTTGAATTAAAGATTAATAGATTGAATAAAAATTTGTTATCTAAATGAAGCTTAATGCAATAAATTATTATAATAATTTACCAGCTAGTGCTATTCCCCCCATCACTAGAAACAAAGGCAGTTCAATCGTAATTCTAAAGGGTTTTGCCGGCAACTCATTGCTGATTGTGACTGTATTCACAGTAGGATTGTTTTCGGTGAGCCGCTCTTCATCTTGCGCCATTGTACTATCTCTAAATAAATTCTTGTATATTCTGTTACGTATTTAACAGGTACCTACATTATATTTACTAACTTTATCTGACGTATGTGACAGGCGGCAGTGCTGCCAACTCCAAAAACTATTTACCCCTAAACTAAAGGCAAAAACCCCTAAAAATGCTACAATTACTAGAAAACTCCCTAAAATTTGTAACTCAGGAAAACTATAAAAGAACTTATATACTTAAATGGCATATGTATTTCTTTTTTCAGTACCGAATTTACAAGTAACTTGCATTCGAAATGATCTAGCGAAATAAAACATTCTTCTGAGTTTTATTGAAGAAGGTTTTGTTCGTAATTCGATGGCGCTGGTGATTCTATGTTGAAGGATTATAAATTTTGGATTTAACGTTGTCCATCTTGATCATTTATAAACTACAATGGAACAAAGCTACCTTTTACTTCTGAACCTGTTTTATTGAATACAAGTATGGAGTATGGAGAGTAGTGCAATTAAAAAAAAAACAATAAAAATTTTATCCCTAAAAATAGCCCCAAAAAGTTATTTCCCCTAAAAAAACCCCTGTATAGATTTTTTCTCCCTAAATTTAGGGAGAAAACCCCCAAGTTGGCATCAGTGACAGGCGGTGACAAAGTGACAAGCAGGGCTGCCAATGCTGCCATTAATGAGTGTTCGTTTCATCAGATAACCGATAAAATAACCTATTATTTATAAATAATCATACGGCCTATTATTTATTATAGCCGGCAAGCATTATTTATGTTGAAAGATTATATTTGTTATAATTTCATACAATCACACCTGCGACGCCGGCCCGCCATTCAAGGTCAAATTTCACTTCGCCGGCTGTAATCAATCATCGCTATGTAATATTTGTATCCCATGCTAAATTATGCTCTAATACAACCGCTTAAAACTATGTTCATATCAATGTACAAAAAATATTAGGAAAAATAATAGTGAAACTAATATATTTATTCGTCTTAAACGTTAGATTGTATGTTACATTACATCATATCGTTTGAATAAAATCAGCCAGCTAGTTGGATATAAAATTTATATAATACAACTGTCTTATGTATCCAATATGTATAGCAGATTACCTTGTATAATTGGATACCCAAATAAAAATTCAGCAGTAAACTTTGTGTAAAAAAAGGAAGCAAGCATGCATTTTTATTTATTCCAATCGAAAAGAAATAGCGCTTTAAAGGCTAACGTAGTGTTTGTTAATATAATCTTTGCTCTCAAGTATTAAAAAAGTGTCGAATTAAAATAATGGTAGCCACACACGGCAACGAATTAACTTGCCATAGGTTAATATACATTTACGTTTATGACCAGATATAAAGACACATAAGTGAGTAAGTGAGTGACTATTTTAAGCCAGCGCCACCTGCACTCAGAATTGTAAACTTTACATACGGTCGCGGAGTATCTATCAATCAATAAAAATAAGATAGTTATTCTCTAAGAGCAATAATTACTATTATTGCTCTTCTTAGGTTATTCTCTTTACTAGATATGTCAAAATGATAAAAAATAATTATAATGGGTATGTTCGGAGAAATTTTTCCGTTATGGACTGACAGTATGCCACGTGGCCAGGACGGCACAGAGATAGTAGTTATGATATAATATTTTTTGGGCAGGTCTTACTCAAAATTTTCTAAAAAACGCCACTTAATGATTGGCTTGGACAGAATAACAGCGGCTGGGATGCATTGCACTGTCATCCATATGCTGAGTCCAAGTCCATAATTTTATCTTTATAGCTTTAATGTTCTGTCTCTAATATTAATATAATTAAGTACCTATGTGATGTAAAAGATAAATAAAGTTTATCTTATTCTTATTCTTAATATAATATTTTTAAAATATATCTCTCAAATAAGTTTTAATGATTATACAAATCAAGCATACAGCAAGTTTATGAAAATATTCTCTCTCATATTTAATTTATGTTTTCCAATTAAGAAAGTAAAAATTAATTACAAGAAACCAAAAAATTTTAAAACAAAAGGCATAATAAAATCTAGCAAACACAAACGTAAATTATACCGAAATTCAAGAAATAATCCTCTAAATAAACAAAAGTATAATAAGTATTGCAAAATCTTAAAGCGAGTTACTAGGGAATCAAAGCGACTCACTAACATTAACTATATAAAAAACAGTCAAAATATAACAAAAGCTTCCTGGTCTTTGATCAAACAACAAACCTGCCCCACAAACGATGTGGTAAGTTCTAACGATTACATAATTCACGAAAAAAAGATCATTAAACAACCTTTTGACATAGCAACATGTTTTAACCATTCATATATAACACAAAATAATTTACCTTATCAAAAAACCTACGATTATAAGCCTAATGTAAATAGAAACTTAAACAGCATATTTCTTTATCCAATAGACACGGTAGAAATCTTAAAAATTGTTAAAAATTTAAAAAACAAAACTAGTTCAGGTCATGATAATATCCCAGTAAATATTGTAAAAACCAGTATTGAGTACACGGTTGCACCTCTTGTATACATTATAAATCTTATGCTGCAAACAGGTCACTTTCCTGACGAGTTAAAGATAGCCTTAATTAAACCTATACATAAAAAAGGTTCTATCTTCTAGGCCTTATTGCCTAGTTTTTCAAAAATATTTGAAAAAGTCATACATAGTCGAATATCCAACTTTCTAGAAAACTATAACATTCTTAATAAAAATCAATTTGGATTTCAAAGAGGTAAGTCAACCTCCTTAGCAATATTTAATTTAATTAAAAATATATGGGAGGGCATGAATAACAAAAAGCAATATTTCTAGACATGTCAAAGGCTTTCGATTGTGTAAAATATAATATATTGTTAAAGCAACTTGAATGCACTGGCATCAGAGGCATAGCCCTAGAACTCGTAGATTCTTATTTAAAAAATAGAACTCAAGCAACAAAGATAGACATGTACGATGATACTACCAAAACCATTGAAACTGTAGTCTCAAGTTTTGAAAAAATTTTGCTAGGTGTGCCACAAGGTAGTATACTGGGTCCTCTCCTATTCTTAATCTACGTAAATGAACTCCCAAACATTGTCAATCACGAGTCTATAATGTATGCCGATGATGCAACATTTTTTATTAATAATGATAACTTGAATGATGCTGAGTATGAACTAGAGATTTCTAACGTACTCCAAACAGTCTCTAATTGGTTAATATCAATCAATCTTAAGGTAAATCTCACAAAAACCAAAGTCATGCAATTTAGAAATTATAAAAAACAACCCCCACCCTTAGCCGTATGTGAATCTCATTTTAAAATTGAAGAAGTGGCTCAAATAAACTTTCTTGGTATTACTTTAGATCAACATATAAATTGGAAGGATCATATTGAGAAAGTTAATAAAAAATGTCTAGTTTTTGATATGTATTGTCCACAATAACTGAAACTGCGTCTATCAGTGTAACAAAATCACCCTATTATGGTTACATCTATCCGTTGTTAACATATGGTATTATCTACTGGGGAAATTCTACCAACGTGCAATCTACATTTATAAAACAAAAAAGAAGCATAAGAATAATTTATAACCTGCAAAGCACAGACTCACTGAGGCCTATCTTTAAGGAAAAGGGATTCCTTACATTAACTGGTATTTACAGTTTGCAATTGTGTTTGTTGGTAAAAAATAACTCCGAATATTTTGACACAACATCGGCTTCTAAACATAATGTTAGATCTCAATATAAATATAATTTAAATTTACCAATTATTCATAATGTTATCTATTATAAAAGCACATATGTTACCGCAATCAGAGTCTTCAATCATCTACCAATCGAACTGAAAAAACTAGGTATCAGTAAGTTTAAAATAAGACTGAAACAATGGTTGACTCAAAATGTATTTTACAACCTTCAAGAATTCTTTTTAAAAAAGTGGTGTTGGTTTTAAGTTAACTAATTTTAAGTTTAAGTCTAGCATGTTAAGAAAACTAACAATTTAATCTTACAATGCCCGAAATGGGTTACTGTTGATACTCAATATTAAAGTAACATCTACAAATATGTGCATACACAGTTTGCAATAAATGTCTTTGTCTTTGTCTTAATTTTTTAACAATGTTATAACTGCTGTCGGTTTGGGCATGTTAAAGTACAGTGTGCAGTCACAACCCAAATGTTTTAAATGTGGTTAGGGTCACAGGTGAAAGCTGCTCTGCATTGGAGTGCATGACGTAGGTTGCGACGTATAATGTTATAGATCGGAAGTTCATAAATTCCTAACAGTCCTTTAGGTGAATAATAATATTGAATATAACAATATCACTGGCGCTAGGCCGACACAGCTCCATATTCCAATGTGAGTGCGTTGCGATAACCTACGCCGCTACCGCGGTCATGTCAAGGGGTATAAAGGAGTACAACATCCGCATACTCTCAGACAGTATGGCCGTCCTGAAAGCCCTGGAGGGCAACACCATGAACTCCGGCCTTATATACGAATGCCACCAGACACTCGAACGTTTAGCTTCTGGCAATGGGCTAACCCTTCAATGGATCAGGGGGCATAGAAATTCACTCGGCAACGATGCCGCAGATGAGCTGGCAAGAAATGGATCTGCAACGACAGTGGCAGGGCCAACTATATTGCTGCCACTTCCCTTCAATCAACTTCGCTCATGGGTAAGGCAACGAACCCGTGAAGCGCACAACGGTCGCTGGGCTGATACGCCCGGCTGTAGGCAATCTAGACTGGTGCTGACGGAGGTCTCACCACGTTTAACCTGCAGACTGCTCAGTCTTAACCGACTTGAGATCAGAATAGTTGTAGGTACCATTACGGGCCACTTGGCCCTAAACCGGCACCTATTCACCATCAATGCGACAAACAGTCCTCTATGTAGAGGCTGTCTTAATGCGGAGGAAACGGCCGCCCACGTCGTCCTGGAGTGCGAGGGAGTGGCCACACAACAGGCAAATATCCTCGCAGGAGCGAGGTCGCTCCTAGAAGCCTGTGAACGCCCCAGGAGGCTTCTGTGCTTCTGGAAGGAGCTAGGCTGGCTCAACTAGCCAGCCTATCTGAACGCATAATGGACCGCCTATGAGTCTAAATGCGGAAACAGAGCCCTTTACCAATACCAATACCAATAGGTGAATAATATTGTGATGTCATACATACGTAACATACTACGTATGATAACCTAGATTAATTCCTATATAAGCTCATATTTTCCATCAGAAAATATAGTTATTCTGCAGTTCTAACAAGAAGTTGTTTCATTTTAATTAGAGATAATACCCACTACTTCAGGAGAAGGATTTTACATGTTGCTTAGATGCTTAGAATACGAGAGGCAGAAAGCTTTTATAGAGAGAATGCCTAAAAGCTGAAGCCTCTAAGATCCATGCTCTAATTTCTCGTGTAAGCTATGAATCATACTAATATTATACAGGCGAAAGTTTGTGAGGATGGTTTAAATTGGATTTATTTTATTCAGTGGTGGTCAATAATGGTGTTACATTTATTTTGTAGTATCAAATTTTTTACCAATAGCCGTACAAAATTAAGTATTTTAAAAATACTATCTTACTCGATAGTATTTGTTTTACCATTGTGTTTTATATTTCTATTAACAAGCAATGAAATAAAATTAAGAAACTTCGTTAGTTACTCTTCGTGTATTCCAATTAACATCTATAAGGAGTTTGTGAATCTGTTACATTCCTAAATCGAATCCGGGAAATTTCGTAAATGCAAGCCCACCACGGCCCCAGTCGGCATTTACCGACAGTGGATTACGTCACGAATGTGACTAGTGCTGTGACTAAGTAATTTGAAACATATGAATTACATTTTGTTATTCTTTTGCTTACTCTTATATAACGTGATAAATACTGTGTAATCGTCGCATATGCTGTACCTAAGTGACAGTGGCGGCCTTAGGGGGTGGCAAGCAGGGCAACCGCCCGGGGCCTCGCTCTTGCTGGGGCCCCGCGTCCTTGGGTCGTAGTGCAGGGGTGCACTACGACCCAAGGAGAAAAATCTTTTTGCTGGCTGAAGTCAAATCTGCTATCTGAAACTACGTGGGAATGCAGGGTAGAGTTGATGAAGGCCGTTAAATGTCATCTAAGCGATATGTGATGTTTTGAAAGATTTAGCGTTAAATAAGATTAATTATTAATACTATGCAAATAACAAAAAAGAGTTATTTGTATATGTTAATTTTGTACTGCAGAAATGTCGTTTTTGTCAGTCATTGCCAGCGCTGGTGACGTGAGTACGTTTTCGTTAATCGGCTAAAGTCGCACCGCACATTAAACCGCACCGCATGCGGATGAAGTAGTCGTACAATTTTTTTTCTCTATTTGAAATCTTATTTCGTTAGATATTTGTTTTGAAAAATATCCAACGCAATGAAAAGTATTAGGGATTACTGCTAACGTGCTTATATTTAAAGCGACGGACGCGACAAATCGATACATGTTATGTTTGAGAAATAAAACTTCCATATTGATTTTACAGAGTGAAACTAAGAATTTATTTGTATAAAAAATATAGACACAAAGTATAGGTAAGTGACTTCAATTTGTTCAGTCCTTCGTTAGGTAACTAAAATCAAATAAAAAGTGATGATCCCTTACCTAAACACGAGTTATGATATGATTTAAATTTTCACTGTCGAGATGTCAACGCTATATATGTGGTGTAACCTGCAAACTTTACCTACACTACACACAAGGAAGCAAACTGAGCTGGATAAGAATAACAAGGCTTGATCAATCCAGGGAATTTATGTTTTTGAGTGTTAGAGTTTGCAAGCAAGCAGGCGCGGTCCGAGGGTCCTCATCTCGGGGAAGGTAGGAAGGTAAGGGCTAATCACATTTATTAGGATAGGAGGGTCAAAAAAGGCTAAAACTGTCCTTACGTAATTAATGAATTGCAACTCAACACAAATTTTCTCGACTTACTTGACTATTAAAGTACATAGAAATGATACGGATATCCGGTAGCCCTCTGGTATGCCAAAACCTACTTTTCGGCCTGTACTATGAACAGAAATTAACATAGATTTTTTTGATTATTCCACTGTGAAATCGCATAAAGTATTTACACTAATAGAGGCAGAATTTCACGCATTATTTATACATCTAGCATTTATTAAAAGAAATGTTCCCTTTCTATAAGAACTATTATGTGTACGCTGCCATATAGCCAGCTCCGAATGTCATTGAAAAGTCTTGTTCAATATCTCTGTTCCTACAAGAGCAATCGTTATGAAATTTTGCATAATAGTGAGAGAAGTATTAGAGCACTATTTTTGTGTGTAAGCTCTGTTGCTTTACAATTAGCAGTTTTCGACTACGGCCATGTGTACGCTAGCTTGATCGTGACGCCAGCGTACACAGTGAAATTGGTGTTAATTTCCTAGACTAAAGAGGAAGAGTTTTTTTTATTTTTACACTAATTAGGCAGCATTTACACAGAGTTTAATGGCATAGTAACCAACTCGCTATAGCTCTTGTGTACGCTAACATAACGGACACGGTCCTTCTCTACTCTCATATCCGTCCATTTCCATACATAAAACGCTCTTGACCTCTCCTCATCACATTTCCAAGCCACGATTAGCTATTGCTTTTCAACTTATCATCCACTGGTGCTACTTTCAGGCTCCCTCACTTTGACCATCTTAGTCACACTACAAATCTACCTCAACAGACGCATTTCAATTACATCGTATAGTGGGAGAGTCATGCTTCGGCACGTATGGGCTGGTACGACCGGAGTGATCCTCACAGAAAACCGACAGTGAAGCAATGCTTGCATAAATTTTCGCCGAGTGATTGAGGTTACCGGAGGCCCTAACCCTTCCCTGCCCCCTCCCCTCCCCCTCTTCCACTACTCTCACCTTAAAGGCCGGCAACGCACTTGTGACTCTTGAGTTGCAGATTGCCCATAGGCAACGGTAGTCATTTACAATCAGGTGATCCATCTGCTCGTTTGCCCTCTATAGCATAAAAAAAACTTACAAGCATCTCCCATTTCTCCTTCCTTTCGTGGGTCAAAATTCAGATCCATCCAGGACAGCACGTCTGATGATCGTCTTATAAATCTGTGTATTTATAAGGATTTTCTCGGATTTCCCGGCAACAGCTAGTTGTGACAGTGTACAGGTCTCTGACCTGCTCGAGCTATTGCTTCCACACCCCAATCCATCAGCATAAGTAATATCCTTTGGTTTCTATTGCCTTCTCCTCTTACCTACCTTCTTACTTACCTATCTTTTATATCTATAATATACTTCCAATTGTAGCATTTGGATTTCCAAAGTCATTGGGGTTGAACGCAA
Source organism: Euplagia quadripunctaria (assembly GCA_963859945.1). Classification (NCBI taxonomy): domain Eukaryota; kingdom Metazoa; phylum Arthropoda; class Insecta; order Lepidoptera; family Erebidae; genus Euplagia; species Euplagia quadripunctaria. The sequence continues at coordinate 12,880,771 of OY982575.1, read as the reverse complement.
GTTCATACATATGAATTGCGTTTTTTTTATCTTTTGACTTGACCATGAGACTAATTACTGTTTGTTTACATTTGCTACCACATTAAAACAATCTCGGAATGTATCGTAAGTTTCGCGAGATACATCTGGCTCTGTCTCATTTTCGCAACTGTTAAGAATAACTGGCAGCGTAGGATTAATCGAAATACATTTTTTTTTAGTTTTAAAAAGACAATTCGTGTCGCGGGGGCTTCCCAAACATTTAAATAGTGGACACAAAGAACACCCAGACTAGGGACAAGTATTTGTCGGTCACAAATTTTTATCCCGTGTGGGATTTGAACCCACAACACTCGGGGCGGCGTAGTGGCGAGGTGAACACTTAAACCATTGCGCCGTCCGTGCTTTTATATAAATGTCTATGGAATCGTCTGTCAAGCTCTTTCAGCTTCAACAACCTGTAGTTCGTCTTAAACCTTGCCTCAGTTAGACCTCAGACTTAAGCCTCATGGTATCATGCCTGCCCAATGGTAAATTAGGAGTTTATTTGCTTAGATTCATCTTTACCTGTTTTTTAAGACCATAATACTTCCAACTCGCAGAAAAGGCAATTAACAATTTTTGCATCTGGCCAAACAGTCCCCCTCCCGCCCAAGTCTCTGGCTGCTACCGCGTCTAACAAGTAGTGAACAAGTTGTTACAAAAATTTACTTAGACCTATACAACTGAATCATACAACTAAATTTATTGTCAACTTAAAACGTTTAAGTACTTTGTAACCAAATACTGGCTATTTTATAAAAAAAAAACGCTCTCATCATTTTATCACCTACACCTACGTATCACATTTAGCTAATTATCTTGAACCTACATACTTGGAACATTTAGTTCTAAATTAAAATCTTTTTAAGCATTACAAGTTCATTTCACTGAAACTACAAAATAGCGTATTGCTAAGATCGGAGCGCACTCTCAAGTAGTTGATATTGTGAAGTTGTGTTCCACCTGAAGCATTGCACAAATCTGAAACAAAAATAATACACTTAATAAGTTGTTTGTACTGTACTGTAGGATTAGGGCAGGTAATAAAATTCCTTTTCATAGATCCTGCCTGTTGGCATTTTTTTTATAATATTTTGTTTGCGTTATGACTCTTTCTGTCTTAGGTACTTAGATAGATAACACTTTATTTGTACCTACACCATTGACAGATAATACAAAGGGCGGCCTTATTGCTAAATGCAATCTCTTCCAGGCAACCTTAGGAAGGATCCAAAGATTCGGAGAGACAGTAGTAGTTGGAGCCGTAGGAGGTGCATTTAATTTTTTTATGAAAACTATGATAGTACTATTTAGTCATTATGAAAATATACAGATATATATGTATATTTAGTCTAGTTAAGTATATCAAATCAAAATGTACATAATCCATAAACTTAGTATACTATGACATAAACACATATATTCCTACTTAAGTCAATCATATAATATACATACATATTTCATACACATATACATACATATACAGCATAACTTAATACAGAAATTATTAAACTAAAGTGATAAATAGTATTCATGAACATTTTTTTTTTAAACAGTTATTGATTGCGCTCGCCTAATGTTTACTGGCAACGCATTCCACAAGCGTACAGCTGCAACAGTAATAGATAAGTATGTAATAACATTATGTGGAATGTAGTGGCATCTCCAGTCTCAAATCTTCAGATGACCTTAGACATTTTTCATGTGTGTCATTAAGGAACTTGAACCGTGCTTTGAGATAACAAGGGTTGGATCAGATGTTGTATAGAAAACAGAGGATGTGAGTACTCCGGCGAGAACAAATTCAAAGCCACTTGAGCTTTTGACGGAATTAAAAAAGTGATCATATTTTCGCAGCCCAAATATGAATGTTATACAAAAATTTTGAAGTCGCTCAAGCCTCTACATAAGTTCTAAGCTTTTTTAACGAATAACGGAACTGATAGTCTATGTAGGTCCAGTCGGAATAGACATTTAAATAGAAAAAATTAGGGGACGCAATTTTTTTTTTAAACGTGGGGGGGTGTGGTTGGATAAGTCTACATTTCGATTTTCCGGGCAAGCCCGCCATTGGATTCGCCGCCATCTTGATTTGAAGTTAAATTTTTTCGTTTTTCTAAAATAACTCGTTAACAAATTTCAACATTTCAAGGACAAAAATCTTCGAGAGTTGATTCTCGAGATGGACGTATTATCTACATATAGTAGATAGTACGTCCATCTCATCTCAAAAGCGAGAGTTCCGTAAGGAAACAAACTTATATACCTAAGTTTGCGAGTCAGACTCGCACTTGTCTGTCTTTTTTTAGACTGACAGTTACTAAGTAATAATTTACGAAATGGTAATACTTGTATCAAAAATTAAAATTTTGAAAATGAGTTTACTCGTAACTCGATAATTACTGGACGAATTAAGATTAGGTACACAAACACTATTTCACAGTTCAGTTCAATCACTACACATGTTACTAACTTTTATATATAAAAGCGAATGATTTACCAACTATTTTGAAATTTCAACGCGGAGTAAAATAACGTGATGTTGACGGTAATTGTATAGATATATAGAGTAAAGCCCGTGGGAAAGAATTTTGTTCATTGATTTTTCAAAAAACTATCCCATTGTTAATTAATTTTCCCAATGCTCTATATACATATATAAAAATCAACGTAAAAGTTTAAATAATTTTAATGAGAATCTAAAACTTTTTGGAGACTTTCTTATATTACTCAATAAAATCATAAAGAAAAGTTTATAAAAGGTTTTTTATAAATGACTAACTAATAAACAACATTTTGATATTTTCAACGACGAATAGAAATGATTAATTATAAACCTTAAGTTCCGAGAGTCAAGACATTTTTTAGGAATTTCCTCCTCCTTAAGGATCTTATTGCTATTTAGCGTTTTTATGTAATAAACAAAACTCTAAGGTTGTACTATTTTTTTCAGTTTTTTGTTTGAAAAAATTGCTATTTTTGTTTGCAGAAAAAAAAAAATTATTTACTTCCAACACACATTGTCATTACAGGCTAAAATACCCAATACGACAATGTCAGCATAAAAAGGTGAAAACAATACCACTTTTATAGACATAGGCGTATATAGAGTGGGGGTCGGGTGGGCCGTGCCCACCCCAGAATGGTCTTATGCCCACCCCAGAATATTTGAATATTTAATTTAAATTATAAACTGGATTCATACCGGGTGTTAGAGAAACGCTCCCGAAAACGAAGACAGTACCGTACCTTTTAAATACGTGATCGCGTAATTTTATTATCATAGTTATATCATTAATGACAATTAGGTTTCATCAAAAAAAAGGAAACCTATCTATATTATTTATAAAATCGGCGAATCAGATTTGAATTACACTGTTTTTTTTTTTCTAGGTGATATTAATTAATTATAAAATGAAAATTAGGGACCTCCGATCTTTCTTTAATAAAACTTCGCATACCGATCATCAATCTCTGGATAATGCAGAGGGGCCAGCAGCCCCAGTCCTAGTACCAAGTACGTCTTTTAACTTAAGTTTAAATAAACAAGTTTTGCATTCCAAGATCATAAGTGACTAGGTAGGACGCTTAAGACTTGACCATGTCAGCCCAGTTTGAAAAAAGGCACAGTTTGCGGTTCATAATCGTAGGAAGGAGATGCATTGTATAAAAATCAAGCATCAAATGTCCATGCGCAAGTTATGGCCCACCATGAAAAAGAAGTTGAGCAAAATAAAGGAAATTTATAGATATCATACTGTATCTAGTACGCCAAGGATTGCCTTTAAGAGGCCATCGTGAAAATGCTGAATAGAAAAATAAAGGTAACTTTTAAGCAAAGAACGCGCAAAAAACTATGCCACAAAGCCTGTTTTGATAAGTGTAAGAGATCCGGAGATATAGCGTTGGCTACGCTGACTTAAGTCTCAAGTCAGCAGGACCATAGTTTTTCGGAAATGGCTATAGCAAAAAAATCAATTCTTTGGCGAAAAAATGGCAAATAATTAGCAAAAAAATATAGTCTAAGTTTTATTATATATGAGTTGCCTACGCTAGATTCATAGACAGTCACATGATGGCGCAAGTGTGTTGTTTGGAAAACACAAAGGCTTACAAGCAATCATTAAGGAGAAGTATCCTGATGCTATTTACGTGCGGGCAGTTTAAGGACCATGAGATGAAGCTGTCGATATGAAAATTGTAAGTCTGTAATACATAATTATGATGCACTTAAAACGGGGCTGGTAGAAGTAATAAGTCAAAATAAAGACGAACATGAGGCGAAAGCCATAGGTTTATTAACTTCCATTTCAAAACCACAATTAATTGTATGTTTATACGTGTTCCATTGGGCATTATTAGTAATCCATGTAAATACTTCCAGAGTAAAACTTCAACTCTTGGACAAGTTGGCACCATGACAACTGGCATTATAACTAGTTTCGAACAAAATCGGAAATTTTTTGATAAACGTTGGAAGGAAAAGCACGCAGAAAAGCATGAACTTTGTCTGGAACTTACACGAGTGAGCAAAAGAAAACATAATCGAGCCGGTTGAGGAAGCTGAGATAGACAATTTAATTTGAATCCACACTTGGTAAAGAAAATTAGATTGATTTGCCGCCAAATTCATAGGCCAGTGAATATTGGAAAATTAATATATATTATCCAGTGATTGATAATATAATAGTTAATACTAGCAGCGCCCCGTGGTTTCACCCGCGTAAGTCCCGATCCCGTGGGAATATCGGGATAAAAAGTAGCCTATGCGTTAATCCAGGTCTCCAGCTTACATACCAAGTTTCATCGCAATCGGTTCAGTGGTTTATGCGTGAAAGAGTAACAAACATCCATCCATCCATTTTTTCTTTTTAGCAGAATGTTTAATAATAAAAAACGTGCTAAAAGAAAAGAAGATTACATTAGAGGTCCTAAAAGAAAACGTAAAACAATAAGTGTCCAAATCTCTTCAAATTAATCCAAGCTGCAATAGTCATACCAGTCAGCTTAGCCGGATGCGAGCGGAGCTTTTCAGCAATGCGAAGAATTAAGACGTGGCTGAGATCTACTAAGAGAGAAGAGGGGTTCTCAAGCACTACTCTTCTTCACATAGAAAATAAGTACGTCAAAGAAAACGTCACACCAGAAAAAGTTTTTAATATTTTTACTGAGAAGAAACGTAAATTAAAGTTAATATAATTGTAAAGAAAGTATAATAATATAGCTGAATATGACTAGCATGCAGTTATAAAAAGAAAATTAAAAAAAACTATCCATTTACAAGTTATGACCGTTTAAATTTCTAGGTATTTTTACCTCCGTTTCTCATAAAAGAAGGTGGAATGTGTAAAGTTAAAGATTTTAAATCGTAAATATTTTTTTTATTTTGGAATTTTTCATACCGTTACAACAGTCAAAAAGTTTTCGAAGTTAGTTTTTATGGATGATCTTACATCCATAAAAACTAACTTCCAAAACTTTTACAAGTTAATTTTATTGCGACTGTATGCTTCGTATCTCAGGTTAGGGGCCAGGCCCCCCCTGGACAAAATCCCTAGATACGCCAATGTTCATAGAAAGAATAAAAGAGATAAAGAAACAATTAATTTAAACGAGTTAAATAAACTAAATAAAAATACATCTTTCTGAGAATTTTATTCCGCGTCGAATGAGCCCATATTTTCTGATTTTTCTAACGATTTTTCGCAGATATTACATTTCTCGACTAGACTAATAGGCTTCTTAAAATAAAAAATGAAATACTCACGCTAAGCACACGATGCAGATTGCACAGAATCCACTGCTCAGTAAATAAATGGCCCCCGGGAATATAGATATTGTGAATCTATACAGTGAGTTGTACAATATAGGAGCTATTATTGGACATAAGCCTTCTATTGCTGACATAAGTGCAAATACTTTGGCTATATCCACCACTGGTAATATTTTCGACATAAATGACCTTATGAGAGGTGCTGATAAGCCTTTGAATAAAGATACTCCAGCTCCTGAAAAAAGAAGAAATATTAATATACCTGGATACTTACCATAATAATATACATATAGTCGTTACAGCGTAATGGGGAATGAAACAATTGGTGTACTAAACTAACCGACTCTCACGAGAATCGAATAAAAATCTATGAATACAATCATAATCTGTTCAATCGTTTTGGTTTCAGAGGCTGAAAAATAGTTAAAATTACTAATTTGAAGAATAATCTACATGGAAAACTTGTAGTAATAATCAAGTTCTGTAGAAGAAAAACAAATAAAATATATTTATAAAATATTTAATTATTTTCGGCAGATAAATCAAAATCATCACTTGAACTATCTTCGGCAGTGTTTATTTCAATTTAAACATACTTTATGCACAGATCTGAATTATTTCAGATGCGCAATTAATTCAACAAAGACAATTTAACGATAATGAACCGCTGTCACCTGTCACGGTCCGAGTGACCTCAATCCTAAGAGTGAGACTTTGATTTAAGTAGCATAGTGCATCTTTGAATGCATAATTTAAAAGGTAACAAACAGGGGCGCAACAACGATCAAAAAGTAGGGGGTGTCCAAAATATTTTTTATGAGGACTAAAAAAAATAAGGTCATCAAAACACTTTATTGCTGTATTTCAAAGTATACAATACTTTTACTAAATAATTTGGTATTACGATAAAATTATTCTTTTTACGGCGGACAACATTTTAATTACAATTTTTTTAATTCACATTTATATTAAAATTTCGTCTTCTGGGTTATGTGGGGATATTTGGACGGAAGGGCGTGTCCACAGGTTTTTAGGGGGTGTCCGGACACCCTGGACACCCCCCGTTGTTGCGCCCCTGGCAACAAAAATAATGTGTTTCAATAGCACATTTCAATTTACGTATGTTGACCAGCAAACAGATAAATTATTATCATCGAGGTCACTCTACAGTACTTATTGCAAACCACATAACATAAAATAGCATTAATTAACAAACAATTAATATTATTGTAAGCATTGGTAATAACCACAAATAAGAAAACGTGTAGATTAAGTAACATTTCTAACATCCTGCTAATATTATAAACGTGAATGTTTGAAAGGATGTATGGATGTTTGTTACTCTTTCACGCAAAAACTACTGAACCGATTGCGATGAAACTTGGTATGGAGATAGCTGGAGACCTGGATTAACACATAGGCTACCTTAGACTTACGCGGGTAAAACCGCGGGGCGAAGCTATTAATTATATAAAAATACAGTACTGACTCACCTAAGTACATGTACCACGAACTAATAGCAAATGCTCGGATAGCATATTCTAATAATGCCGAAAGAAATGCCACATTTGAAATTAATAAATCACCAAAGCCAATCAATTTTTGAAGTAGAACAAGGCCTGCAAACGCTCCTACGAAAGTTATCGATGTACTGACAGCGTTAAACAATGTGAAATCATTCAATGTCCAATGGAGTTTCTCTCTTGTGTACATATAATCCAGCGGTGTTATTCCATAGAGTATTAATATTGATAGACTGTTAGCAAGAGTGAGGAGCAGTATCTGAGCTCGACCATTGTTCGGTCGTCGTTTGAAACATTCATGAAACGTCTCCTTGACTAATAAACCATCAAATAGAGTTGAAATTCCACCCTGCAACAAAAAATAAACTTAAGTCCACTAATATTACCCTGACGTCGATGTCTGTATGTGTGTGTGTGTGTCTGTGGCATCGTAGCTCTCAAACGGATGGACCGATTTCGATGCGGTTTTTGAAGTGAAAACTTCTTTAGCGGCGTTGTGCAATTTTTGAGATGGGTAAAAAGTGTTAAACTCGCGTCAAAATACGTGACCCTGATGTCTGAATGTCCTCTGTCCTGTCCTCCTGTCCCATCGAAAATTCGTACGACGGAGCCGAGTTTCTTATATTTACATGTACAGCGTCAGAGAGACATGGAGAGGGACGGAGGGAGGGACAGGGACAGTGTAAGAGTATCATCTCTTTTCCAAAATGATGTAAGGCATTTTGTAACCGTTGAAGGGATTTTCGAGTCGGGGGTGTTTTAAATTTTAAATTATTAGTTATGTAACTGTTTTCATGTAATTTTTAAATTTATAACACAGCTAGTTTAAACATTTTAGCTTTCGTCACTTCTTGATATAAACATTTAGTATTCCAAATTTCACATTCCTTTGTGCGCGAAATTTGCTTAAAAAAGGCCTTTAGTCATATAATGCCAAATCGCAAAATGGCACCCTAGTCTGAAAAGGGCCAACTCGCGAATAAACTAGTTCTCGAAAGGATTTATTCGCGAAAAGGCTAATTCTCAAAAGGACTAAATAGTAAAATGCCTAATTCGTGAAAGGACTCATTCGTGAATGGACTAATTCGTAAAAGGACTAATTCGCCAAAATGGCCAATTTTTAACAACTCACGCCATGAGTTAAATGACATGAAACAACCAAGTTAATTAAGTAAATAGGTTATGTTATGTTTTATACGAAATGCAAACAATAACTGAATAAACTGTGGAGTCAAGCAGTTCTAAAACTGGAAAATGTGTATTTGAATGTTGGACGTAGAACGATAAATTACCTATTCAAAACTTGCCTCTAATGGACTCATCTTGGCAGTTCTGTTTCATATTATTCGCGAGTGCATTATTTGTTGTGAAAAGCACTTATACTGACCAAATCTGTACCTAACCGTGTACTAAAAAAAAACACAAGACATTTTTGAACAGCGTCGAAAAGGGTTTGTAACTAAATTAGACAATTTGTTTGACATTGCACAAACCGATGCACTTCAATTAATATAGGTAAATGAAGACACGCTGTTCTTAAAGACAGCCAGACTGACCTGATCGCTTAGCGCGACTGGACAAAAACTGACCGAAAAAGAGGTAAAGGTGCGTCTTATCAACATTGAAAAGCAAAAGCGGCGTGCATTTAATCTTTAACTCTTTGGATATCATATTTTGACTATGTTATGATCCGCTACAGACAGGACCATTTGTCTACTGATTCATGTCTACTGATCATGGATCCATGTGTGTCGTGGCACTATAAGAAAGGCCCCATTTGATGAATAAGCCACGGGCCTCAGGCGGTGTAGTTACGACGCTGCCAACACGTGTTTTTCGTATATATTAACGAAAAATATTTCTCTACGCGTTGAAAACCGGTCTACTACTGCCGGTAAGGTTCATCGCAGGTATAAAGGGACCGACGCCAAGGAGCGTCATCGTCGTCGTCCCCCTCCTTCCATTGTACGGAACATCTACCGACAGAGCTCAAATATTCTGCCTAAATCATCAGGATTGGAGACTTTTCGTAAGTCAAGTATACAAAGGAAGGACAACAAGGGCAAACTTTTGGAGAGACTGAGATCGGTAGTGGTTCACGATGTGTGTCGGAAACGATACAACAATGAGAAATTAATCGCTGCTTCTTTGCGTAGAGGAAGCGATGTCGCGACTTCTCATGCGCAACTACGATCTACTGCCCCAAAATTCTCATTCAGAGATCATTGTTTTTTGTGTGGTCAAAGAGTATACAAATACTACGTTAGATGTGCTGAAATAACACCAGAGTTTATAGCGAAACAAAAACAGGCGCACTTGTGCGATCGTAATATTGGGTATAGCGTGCGTAAATTATCGATGAAAGACACCAATTCAGAACTTGCTAGATCTCGTAATGATGATAGGGGTCGAGCGATTGTTGAGCGTCTTGAGCATGTTCATGATTTGGCCGCAGTCGATGCACAATATCACAATTCGTGTATGAAAAATAACTTTTGTAAGAAATTGGGTCTGAAACTTTACGCGTTTTTCTAGATAATGTAATCTTGAAGAACAGACGTGGGTACCCTGAGAAATGGAAAAAAAAAACAAAAAAGAAAAACGCACCACTTACTGAAGTGGCGCGTTTTTCTTTTTTCTTTTTTTTTTCATGGAGATGTGGAAATGAGTTATTTGGCCAAAACGCGTGTTGGAGTGAACTTTGCGGCGCTCGTACACTAAAACTGTTGCTTTTACAAAAAAAAAATCTGACATAAATTATAGGAAATTTTTTGTAGTGCAATTTATTACATCACTATTTTCATCGTAAAATGATTCGGAAAGAAGTTATCGTCAAAACACTGTAGCAGCGCGAGCGGCAAAGATACGAGGTAGCAAAGTGAAAATTCAAAAAGAGCACGTCAAACATCAAAACTCCCGGAAAACTTTCCAGGTAAAACTACCAAATGAATGGACTATCCAGTATATTACATAATGATTATCTATCATATACGGAAAATCTATACAATGACGGTTCAAGTTATACTGGTTAATAAAATAAATCAAAACATTCAAACATTAATGGATTATAGTCGAATGTCGAACAACAGCTGGTGATCTCTAGTATTTATAATTATGTATATATTTTATGAATGTATCTGTGTATATATACTTCTTCCGCTTTTTTAGGGTTCCGTTCCTCAAAAGGATAAAAGGAACCCTATAGGATTACTTTGTTGTCCGTCTGTCTGTAAGACAAGACCCTTTTTCTCAAGAACCCTTGGACGCATCAAGTTGAAATTAATACCAAATACTTATATCTGCGGTCCCTCGGAGCTGTGAAAAAATCAAGCTTCTAAGTCAACGCAACCAAAAGATACTGCCATTTAAACCTTAGGTAGATCAATACCTATAGGGTATTTTCCATTGACCTAGAATCATTAAATTTCATGAAATGTAGAAGTAAAGGAAAAAAGCCGAAAGTCGTTAATTGTTGTTATATCACATACAAAATATTTTTTGTAATTACAAATTTATATTTTGCGGTTGGAAAGTTGACTTTGTCGCAAATCGATGTATCGGAAATAATGTTTAGGATTGAAAACACGGGCAAATCTCTTCGAGAATCGATTCCCGAGATGGGCGTATTATTTACATTCAAGTTGGTTCGTGGAACCCTCGGTGCGCGAGTCAGACTCGCACTAGTCCGGTTGTTTTTTTTTTATAAATCTTGGTTCATATCCCACTAATATGCAGGTAGATCATCTACACGCTCATTTATATAGCTCTTTGTTTATATCAGTTTTATAACTTGACATTTCAACAATGACGATGCAACTCTTCACGAAAATTTTAACAGATACGCATTTACCTAAGTACCTACTGTACGTACCTTTTTATTGACATCTATACTGTCTTACTTACGTAATAAAATACTGTTATGTATATGAAAATAACACTACGACCGATTTATCAGATTGCACAGCTGTTATCATAGAACAGCTGCAGATAAACACATTTGTCGCTAATCAAGCGTAGATAGAAAACAAATGGATAGGTAATATCTTTGGAGTAGGTGGTGATGATTCACAAATACTTAATAGATCAAACTTCGGTCAAACACAAATTCAGTAGGTAATTCATAATTTCCAAAAGATAAATCTAATATCGCAATAGTCTAAAATTATCCTTAACAATATTGAAACAGATCAGTTTTAGGTAAATACTCTCACGATAAATCTCAATTTTTGGTTTTTGAACCACACATCAAACTTACCTGTCTACAGAAAACAATATAAACCTTATTTACTTTATAAAAAACCGACTTCAAACTGACCATTAGGTACCTAGTGTTTTTATAATGTTACCTTTTATTTTAAGTGTCACATTTATGTAGTCTTTTCAATTAGGTTTGAAATCGATTGCTTTTCTCTTTTCAGTACCCTGGTTTTTGAAGTCGGTTTAACTTTTTAAAAGTGTCTATTTTTCCATCTTTTGTGTAAGGTATATACTATTACATACTAATACTAATAATTATTATTATACTGAATAGATACGGTATTAAAACATTACTTTCTGTTAACGTAAATTAAAACTTTATTAAAGTATTATATACAACTTCCCAACATCAACCGTTGGGCCGCGGTCCGTCAAGGATGATCACCATGCCTGGTCGGATGATTGCTCCCTTTGTGTTGGAGGGACATAACAAGCCCTTCCTCCACTATGTACAAATGACATAATTTGCTTTACAAATCGGTCTGGGCAAATTTAAGTGTTCAATGGGATTAACGGGTCTTATTTTTTTTAAATGACAGGCCGAAATGGATTCAGTTGTACGTAGTGTTACTAGTCTATTAGTTCCTGAATGTCTATGTGAATGAATTGATTGACAAAGATTCATAGGAGATATTAATACAAGACTTATTTACAAAGGCTTTGTGTTAATAAGAGAATCATTCAATAAGCAAATTTGTTTATTAACCTTTTTCGTTGTTATGAGATGAATTTTCCTGAACTGCTTGTGCTGTTAACATCCTGAAGCAAAAATCTACTACTTTTTTCTTTCACAGATTATACTTTACCTCAGATTTTTTTTTGTTTTCGCTTTGACTATATCTATCGGCTCATGAGCTCAATACATTAATCAAAACTAGACTAGCTCAATAAGTACGTACATCATTCAGATAACTTGTCCTCGGGCAAATGAATACATTGGATTAGTATCTACCACAGATCAAATAAATGATCGTTTCTTTGATCTGAGGTATCTACCTACAATGATATATTTATTGAGTGAAATGATGAACCTGTAACTATACTTTAAGTTATTATTGTTCTCAAATAAGTGACTTTGTTTTCATTGAGAATAAAAGTTCTTTATTGATAATTTGGCACTACACTTGTAACACCGAGGCGTAGAGCAAAACGTATCAAGCCTTGGATTGGAAAAGTGTGTAACTGGACTGGCAGAGCATTGTAACAAAGGAAGACTCTAGTCGATAAGACTTGGCCATCAAAGGTAACAACAACTGTGTGGGAGGGCTTCCATGCATTTTGTAATTTAAACGCCTCATTTTAAGGACTTTGCCGCACCCGATAAGGACTGAAAGATTTTGTATAATTTTATCTGGTGTCTACTCAGTGGGCACACCTTTTAAACTTTTCGTAGAAGTTGCAAGTAACTTTCATTTTTGTACGAAGGGATCTTGTATAAAAACGTTGGGATCGTAAAAAAATATCTTTAATCTACCGTTAACGATATTTTTATAGGAACGTTTATTGAAAAATCAAAAGGCATAATGTATGTAACAGGTTGGAGAGTGTGGTGCCCTTATTTCCCTCTTGTTCCTTTTGGATGTGTATCACGTATGGAGCAAAGTCTGTATTTTTGTAGAAAGCCCTGGCGACCTGTGGCGCCTTTTGGGTCAAACGCATATCGTTCAAAGCTGTATTCGAATGACCTGTACTATTCATTTATTTAATGATATCGCCTGCACCTTTTCGTGGAAAATCAATCTTATTCAATTCATTGTCGCAACTACACTGTGACTCTTTGTTGCCATCACCTAAATTATATGTGTCCAAAGTCATATTTTTCCTATAGCCCTTTATCTTTTTCGATCTCCACGACAAGATGTAGCTACTAGACTAGATTCTTTGTCTAGCATGGAAATTGTAATATTTTCCCCAACTGAAGGGACTGTACCGTCTGTACCCCACGGGTCAGTAGGTTCTGTATCCATAATTAAACTAAAAACTTACGAAAATATGCGACTACTATATTCTACTTTACAATTTGAACAAAAATTTTGAACAATTATCACTATTTACAATGTTTACAATGTAAAGTTAACTTAAATCTCGGAGCCAAAGAAAAACACGCTCGCCAAAGAGTAAGAGTAGAGTAAGAGTTTCCCGCCTTTCATTGCTAAGTTTATCATCGTAAATTATCATTACACTCATTTATTTTAATTTAAAATAAAAATGTTTAAATAATAATATATTGGCTACCGATATACCTTATAAGCCCATAGTTGTTCCTAATATGAGTGTACAATGTTAGTTAATATTATTTCTGAAAGTTCCATGTAACGTTCTCTCTCTCTCTCTCTTTCTGATCTCTGAAATTAAATAAGAATGGCCGACATGTTTATAAAAAAAAATAACAAAAATACCTGAAGTGCCCCTGTCAGTGATTCTTTTATGAAGATATGGCAGAAAGCGTATGCCAAAACATTGCAGGTTGTTGCGATTAGTATCAGCCAAATATTCCCTACCAGCCTTAGGACAGGAGCGCTCAAAAGAGAACCTACAACACTTCCCACAGACACCGATGCTTCAAATAAAGTCATCCTGAAAAAATAACGAGATAAAATATGTTCAACTAAAATAAATCAAATTTATTCCAATATTGTCATACCTAAGAGATCTGCTCTCAGCTGAAGTAACGTCATTTATATAACAGAATGAACCAGTAAACAATATTGTAAAACCACCGCATAACGATAAAGGCACACAGGTTGCGACTATCCACCACGGACCTAGATTGTCCAAGGTACAGACGATCACCAGCAACATGGAAGACACTGTGAAACCTAAAAATCAAAACATAAACATATTTATTTATTTAATTAATTAACAATTTATTACAATTGTGTCTGAATGTACCAATTTATAATAGTAAAAAACGGTGACATACACTTATAAATCTCTAAAACAATTTACAATAAAAGCATAAAATACGAGATAAAAAACCTTTTAAAAAATTCGTAACCCAACGTCAAAAATAATGTTAAACAAAATAAATTAAATTAAAAAAATATTGTACATAATGTCAGTTAGGATTGTTATGTCAAAAGAAGTAAAAGATCATAATTATAATAGTTTTTTTTTTACACTTGACATTGGCGGAATTCCTGCGCTGATTCTTGCGCGAGAGAGAGTCCATACTAAAATAATATATATATATAATTATAATAATTAAATTACTTATGTCCATATCATGTCCCATATTGTGTTACTGCTATTTTAATGTCAGTTACAAGATGAGCCAGTGAATTCATTCACAGAATAGTAATTTTTTTCCAATAAGAAGGCTTTAACTCTTTTTTTAAATACGTGTGTCTTATAGGTGTCTATTTTAATTTTTTTATGACAATACCACATTTGTCAAATAATGATAGGTTGCGACCTGCGACCGTACAAGATATGCGAGAACAGATGAAATATATAGGTACATGGCTTGCTGAAAGCATAACTCTCCGTAGGCGGGTAAAAATGTTTTTTTACCCGCCTACGGATGTTTTTAAATTTATGCGAACCGACCGATGTGGATACAGGGTTTCAAACACGTGTGTATTTCGGGGATGACTTAATGTCGAACGACGATCAAGAGGTGAAGCGTCCTGCCGGGTAGGAGTCAGGAGCCACACACAATACACATATTATATTAGCGTGCCGTGACGTATTACAGTAAGTAGGTATATATAGTTAGGTAGGTGTGTATAGTTATGAAAAAAGTTTCATCTTTACCTACAAGCCTCGTTTTGTGAGTGGGTATTTATTATTTAGGCTTATGCATAGTGCAGAAAAAAGTGACTGCGAGTGCGTGATAATCATCTTTGCTCAAGAGCCTTTTGAGGAGACAACTTTGTGTTGTCGAATACCTCAAATTAAACAAGACTCTAAACCTAAATGAAATTTAAGCCTAAGAATTACGTAAGTGCTAGTGAGCAAGCCTTTTTCTTTTTTCTACGAAACGTCAGATTCTACAACAAAACATGTACGAGTAACTTACCAAACATCGGCCACACAATTAAAGGTTTCCTCCCATGTGTGTCAGACCACACACCCAGGAAAAGAGTGAGAATAGCTGGTACAACACCCTCAATGACACTTCTTACAGTCGATAATATCGTCACATATTTTTGGACTTCATTTTCCAAGCCAGTGTCGTTATTTTTCTCAAGCGATAAGAACACCTTACATTCCTCTCTAGAATATCCCAAAGCGTGCACGCAAGATCTATATAATGTTATGTTGCTCACTGCCACGCCTAAAATAGTAAAGGAGGCGGTTAATATATCGATATGCAGACAGAATTTCTTTTCTTCGCTTAGATAGCTTCTATTATTATTACTTTTTATTTTTTTATGTACTATAAGTATTTTTCTTTTTCATTGAATTCATTTAGTCAGTGTTCTAGGAGGCAAAATACAGCTCGAATTGAAGCTCCTCAATAGGGGAAGCTTCTTTAACCTCAAAAATACCGCAGCTAACCAGCATTACTAGAAGGGGCGCAACAATGGGGGTGTCCAGGGAGTCCGGACACTCCCTAAAAACCTGTGGCCACCCCCTTCGAGGGTGTCCAAATATCCCCACATAATCCAGAAGACGATGCGCCGAGGAGTCCGTGGAAAATTTTAATAAAAATGTGAATCAAAATAAATTGTAATTAAAATGTTGGTCGCCGTAAAAAGAATGTTTATCGTAATACCAAATTATTTTAGTAAGCCTTACAATACTTTGAAATACGTCAATATAGTGTTTTAATGACCTTTTTTTTTTTGTTCTCATAAAAATATTTTGGACACCTCCTACTTTTTGAGGGTTGTTGCGTCCCTCATTACTAACGTAGCAGGGCTGGCAGCAGGGACAACTATTATTTATGATTATATCACAAAAATTATGCAATATCAAGAACTATCATAGAAAATCAGTATTGATCTACCACAGTAGGTATGTCATACTTTTGGAAATTAAACAAAAGTTATTTTAACTTCAACATAGACGTTTGACAGTTTACTCAAGGCATACTTTCATTCGAAGTTTTTTGCTGTCTATGTGCGTACTTATCACGATATAATCAGTAAAAATAACATGAATTACGTCATTATATCCAACCCAATCATTGTATACAATGCAATGTACTTTAAAAACAGAATAAATAAGATAACCGAATTATTTTAATTTTGCATTTTATTATGCAATCTGGCAGTCCTGTAACGTAGCACAGTGTCGTATTACTGCACAGAGTATATTATGAAATATTACTGGTAGTAAATAGCGTCACCCGAACACCATTGCGCATTGAGTTGGCAAAGTGTGATTGGCATTACTGGTGCTGTGGTGCTGTGAATCACTGTAATCGCGGTCCATCAATCAGGTCGTGTGCTTGTTTGACAAACCTAGTAGTTGTAAATGTTGTAATAGCTGACGTTCGCTATAAGTTCTTTATATTTACGATCTTACACAAACAGAAGCAGTAAATACAAGCTATTTGAAAATAATAAACAAAAAATTAGTGGATACTTAGTATAAAAGCACCACAATCACTACATATTATAAAACAAAGTCCCCCGCCGCGTTTGTCTGTCTGTCTGTTGGCGATAAACTAAAAAACTACTGAACGGATTTTCATACGGTTTTCACCAATAGACAGAATGATTCATGAGGTAGGTTTAGGTGTATAGTTTGTCAACGTTTTGTGTAAATTGCTTGAAATATGATGATGATTGTTGAAGATGTCTCTTAGTAGAGACATCTTCAACAATCATCGAAGCCGGGGCGGGGTTCCTAGTGAGTTATAAAATGAAGAATATTTTCTATTATTCAATTTATTATCATTTTAATATTAAAATTAAATAAAAAAAGACACTCCAGTGAAATATCAAACACAAACAATTGATATTTACGGAAAGTACCTATTTGTAACAGCACCCAGGCAGTGTCTGTATAGTTTATCGTTCCTAAACTAAGTACCTACATAGTTTGGGGTCAGACGGCCGTGTGTGAGTCTCAAGTTATTATAATAAATGATTAATGGTAGTTCTAGCTTATAACTTTATACCTCATGAAGATCTTTAAAGAATCAATTGCAAAGCACCGCGTTCTCATTCTCACGATAGTCCGTTTTTTATTCGTAGTCAAAACGTAGGTACCTACTTCAAATCTTCCCGATCGTTTGTCAGGTTCAGTCTATGTACAGATTTGGTAGTTTGGGCATAAATCACTGCGTAAATCTCGACACACTACAAATACAATTTTAAAAAATACACCTTCATAGCCGCTCGGCCATATCTTAGACCAAAATAGTTATTTATTTGTTGACCATACTACCTAATTCCAGTCTTTTACAATTTGAAAATGGCTCAAGAGTGTTTTTAGAAAAAATCTTTACACTTTACACACAAATGCTTGCTAGCTCTGGTACTGTTAGAGTTAATATTTTCATTTTTATTGAACGAGCACTACTTTTCCATTAATGACACTTAATTAAAGAAAGCTTAATTAAAGAAATTTTATTTATTTTTTACAAAAACGCAGGGGAAGCTTCCCTTGAAGAAGGGTCACCCCGTACGGTTTTTACTTAAAAAAAATGTACCTTTTTAATAGACTTAGAACGAAACTAAAAATAATGTATGATGTGCGATACGTGACAAATTTAAATGACATACGAGTAGTTAGGTACGTTTGAACGAAAAGTGAATCATAACTAGATAGGCCATGAGTGGACATGACTAACTCGTCTATTTATTAGTTGGTACCTCGATTTCACATGCCTATTATTTTTCGTGATTAATAAATTACTTTAGGGAGTGGATCATAAGCATACCTACCGCACTTTGTTTTTGTCATTTGTTTTGTAAACGTGATGTTTTGAGAATATGTTGATTTGCGAATATAATGTCTTGCTTTTATGATGTGCCGCGAATATCATATACGGCGACGGAGGCCAAAATTTAGGGCAAATAAAAAATATGACTCAAAATTACCTTAGTACTACGTAAGCTTGCCAGGAGCCTGCCCTCCTCTGCCCCCCCCCCCCCCCCTCTACTACTACTACACGTAATCACTACATCACTGCATATTATAAAACAAAGTCAACCGCCGCGTCTGTCTGTCTGTTCGCGATAAACTGAAAAAGTACTGAATGGATTTTCATGCGGTTTTTATTAATAGACAGAGTGATTCATGAGGAAGGTTTAGGTGTATAATTTATTAAGATTTTGTGTAAATTGATTGATGTTAATGATTGTTGCTGTCTCTGCAATCCGTGCGAAGCCGGTGCGGGTTGCTAGTCTATACTAATTTTATAAATGCGTAAGTAACTCTGTTTGTTTGTTTCGCTTTCAAGGCCTTAACTACTACTACGATTATAATGCAATTTTGCATACACGTTGTTAGAGGTACAACAAGAGAACATAATGTAAAAATGTGCTGTTCACGAGGGATAAACAAAAATAATTTTTAAGCGAGCAAAGCCGTGGGCATAAGCTAGTTAGTCATAAATTAAATATTTAAACAACAAATATTCAACGATCCTGTATTAGGTTTGAAATTCTCCTTAACATGAATTAATAAGAACAAACACGAAATAAATGCTGTTAACCACCGAGGAGTTCGATTGAATTGCGCATCCATCATCAAATCAATTACAAGTCTCCGTCATGCTGTAGTGTCATTAGAAGAACTACATATTATTATGTGTGCTAAGTTTCCACAAAATCGGTTCACAGGTGTAAAGTCAATGGATGAACAATCATTCGTCCCTTATTTTTCTGCCCTTAGAGTTGAAATTTTTACTGGAGCGAGGTTCCTTATCTCACGGTACACTTCAGACGCTTGCGGATTGGGCGCTAGACAGAAAAAATGTTAGCGCAACGAAAAATGCTGACCACGATTTCGAGTTTTTACAATATTTACCTACTATATTTTGATACAATTTATTCAATCCATTGAATATATTTATATATAGCGAAAGGAACTTCGCTCCAACCGGGTGTCCCAATGACACCTCATGTGTTTTTTAAATTTAAATGTGACCAACTTTAAAGTACCTATACCCTATCCAATAAAGAAGAATCGGACCAGCCTGTAAAAAGCTATGCATGGTCGTAAAAAAAAAACAAATATGACTTGAGAACCTCCTCCGCATCGTACAAGAAAGATCAAGCAAAAAAAGCCAAAAATAACACGTTTCTAGTAAGGGTAAATTTCGACTCAAGGCCAAATTATTTCTATTTATGAATTTTCTATCTATCTAGCAACTTAAATTTCTTATCTATATGACTGTTGATAATGGAGTAATTGTAAATACAATTACTTATTTCAACTTTTGAATTAAAGATTATCATCTAATAATTGTTGACATTGGCACAGAGCGTTCGGGTTTTACCCGACACTTTTTGAAAACCCCGCCCAGACGCTCCCCGGACGCTCTCTAAACTAGGATAAATCCGGGGAAACCCGGACGGATGGCAGCCCTAAGCTTAATGCAAATGCCAGTTTACCAGATAGATAGATTCCCGCCATGATTAGAAACAAAGGAAATTCGATCGTAATTCTGAAGGGTTTTGCCGGCAACTCATTGCTGATTGTGACTGTATTCACAATAGGATTGTTTTCAGTGAGCCGGTCTTCATCTTGCGCCATTGCACTTTTTCTAAATAAATTCTTCTATTACGTATTTGCGGATATTCCTTCAACACTACACTATATTGATTACACATTTAATAAACACAATTATTAGAAAATATTTTATATCACATTCACGAAACAAATTGTTTATGAAAAATTCTATACGTGATGTCGCTCATCATATCAACAAACAACTAAATCAGTAAATTATAATTATTATAAAATAAATAACATCGTGTGAAATCATGTCCCAGTTTGGTAACTAGTGCTGCCAACGGAAAAAACTATTTTATGCCAAATCTAAGTTTAGAAAATTATAGCGTTTAAAGCTCAATTTTTTGGCTGTGCTACTTAAATGTGTTTATTTTTAGTACTAAAATAAAAGAAACAGTACCATATGTATATATTATAGCAATGTAATTATTTATTTATAAAAAATATAACTTAAAACTAATGTTATTAGCTGTGATAGATCATGTTAATAAACAAAACTAAAAAAGTAGTTTAAGTCTTAGTATAAAATCGTTCATTTCCTGACACTAATAAATTATTTTAGACCTTCGTTTGTGTTTCTTGGACAGATGTAGTCGGTGGCCAAGAAGACGTAACGTGGATGCATGTATTGTAGCATTTTATTCTATTTAGTCGTAGGTCAACATTTGGGATATCGCTGAATGTTTTTTTTCACACATAACCACTAATTATGATATTCTGACACTACAGGGCCGTTGAAAAAGTGCGACAGGAAAGAGTCTATTCTGCAGTAGATTTTCAGTCTGTTTATTTTTGATGCTAATAATGCAACACTATAGTAAATGTATTAAAAAATAATGCAATCTTGTTTTCTGTATGTAAAACATATGATTCTTGATTGCATATTGTATCAGAATAAGTTAAAAAAGTATGCCACATGCTAAAACGGTTGCTACATAACTTGAAAAAATGATAAATTTAGCCATAAAAATACTAACCTGGCTGCATTGACGGTAACTCGCCCTTGAAATGTCATATTGTTATGTTATGTACACCAGTTTCCATAGATGGCGTTATGCTTTCTGTTAAAGTCGGTGCTTCGGGATTGTTTGACACATAATTAAATAAAAAATTGTTTGCCTTGGCTAATTTCATATTGGCCTTGGCCTTTATTTCATTTCAATTTTACAACAAAGTTTACAGTAAGATTTGTACATATTAATCTGTATGTACAGACCAATGTATTTAATGAATATACTAATTTATATCTGGCTTTCCGTTTAGAGGGCGCTACTCGCGAAGATATGTTCTATGAAGTTAAGTTAAAACACTGTCTCCAAAGATATATTATTAGAAGAAGGAAAGATACAGAGCTGCATATAAAATTTACCAGTGGAGTAAAGAGAAAAGAACCCCGAGATGTTATTGCATCTCGAAGTTTTTCTTTTTAATCTGCTTACCACTTTTAAATTGTAACGACATACTTAACACTGAAAAACATTTTTTTCAAAGTAGATTCCGTCAAGGGTGTCACTGTAGAAGATCTTGATTTTTAGTTACCGATAGTGACATCTCTCATTAAGCTAAAAAACGAATGAACATTAGTATGTTCATTATGTCAATAGATGGCGCTTTGATAAAAACAACTCATTTCAAAAATATATTTCACTCGTTATTTACAACGAAAAAAATTGGTTGCCTGTAAAGTCGGTATACGGGCGAAAGTTTTACGTGACAACGACTTTGAGTGGTAAAATAATAACCATGCCCGAGTGGAAGGGACGCGTGCCTCTCACTCGCTCTCATTGTGAGCGCATAACGTGAGCGGAGCGTAACGCAGTTTCTTGAAGTGTCACCCGGCAAACCAATTTATAAGACGTTGTCACGTCAAAAAAAAACATTTTAAACGCAAATTATTATTATTATTAGAATTAAAATGAAAATATGTATTTTTGAGTTGCGTCACTGAACATCAATGATTTGTGTTTAGTTTCCGAAAAAATTGACAGTTTACCCTTAAAACTTTTATATGCCGTTTCTGAATTTTTTAATATTTTTTATGGTTTTGTTTGATTTCTTCTCTGTTTGACTTTGGCTTTCGTTAACTGGTTCCTGATAAATCTTTAACTTTGACTTAGCTGTATCCTACTGGAGTGTGATTTTACGAACTTATATTATGTCGGATTATAGAAAATGTTACCATGGATATAAAGAGCTAGGTAAGATCCAGAAAGTATATCACTGCTATTTATTTATGAAGGAGCATTAATAATATACACATACATCATTGTTCATTACGCTAGTTAAATACACCTCTCATGTGTATATCAATTATAGACGGCCAAAGCATTCATTATACATAAAATTTACATTGAATAACTAATAATAAATAAAACTTAATAATAGGCTCTAAAACATCAATTTAATGAAAACTTTAAGAAATAGGCTTATGCTATAATAATGTCACATGTTTAAAATAAACAATAACGATTGTTTCAAATAGTTTTCAGGCGTCTTGCGTCATTTCTCACATCCCCTTTATTTTCGGAATATGCAGAGATTTCATTCGTGAATTAAGGATCTAAACTCCAAAAAATGAATGTGTGAAGTAAAGTACATAATATACCTACATGTAAATCGTTGCTGACTAAGTGCGTTGTTCAAACGGCAATTAATAAAGTCGTTCACGGCTGTGTAAAGGTGTGAATAATATCTTAAAATGTAAATTTTACAAATTTGATTAAAGTGATAATATTCGATTAAAGTACAGGCTAGGTCGTATAATATAAAGAAATTAGAAAAATAAATTATTAAATTTTATTAACTGTTTCATTTATAGTAAAATATATATGACGGCGCGTGCTGTTCGGACTGGTTGAGTCTGGATATCGTGTTTAATGTTTTGTTTATGGTTGAATTAGCATTGCAAACTTTTTATATTATGATTGTTTTTTTATCTTTAGAGCGGCTCTATGCCAGGTGGAAGTTGAAAAGATCAGGTCATCTGACAAAAAGGTCAGTTTCTGGTAATTGCGAAACTGATAGAGACACCGAAAACTCATCGGCTCCACGTTCCTTTAATTCTTTGTAATCATGTAATATTTAGTTCTGTATTTGATTATTACATGTAACTCGGTGAAACATTCGTATTATTGAACAACGTTATACTTCATATTTATTTAGGTGTAAATTACATACACACAAAATGGCCGATGATATCAACGAAGCAAAAAAGCGAATGATTATAGTATTCCGTTTGGCAATCCGATATATATATATACACAGGTGTGATCGTTATGTGTGTTCAAATCATTGTCTCGTGAACATAAAAGTAATCCAAAATCTCTAAACTGATATTATTAGTACGTTTTTTTAAATAAAACTAGAATTGTTTGAGCACTATGTGTGAGTTCACACATACATTTAATATGACATTCTATTAGAAGTCTTAACGATTACACCTATTACTACAAAATATATAAGTAGATACACACCTATACCTCCATTGTATCGACAACAATAATACATAATTATGTCTAGGTATAGTAACCTGAATGTATTGTTAAACATAGAATTAGCGTCTAGTGGGTCTCTACATTACTTAAAATGTAGAGTTAGCGCCATCTCTTATTCGACCTATACAAGTGACACTTTTTGTCCCCTCTAATGATTGAGAGTGGCTTATCTATTTCCTAAATAATATGTTATCTATGGATTCCGTCGAGCCATACATAGAATTGAATTTCGTCATAAAAAAGGCAATCAAACATGTTGTGCTTCCGCTGCCCCTTCTAATTATAATAGGCGCTGTCTTATATAATAGCGTGACGTATATAGCACCGAGCTCTCATAATTTGTATACATATCATACAATTTTGTTACTAAATCTCATCAACGATACATGCACCAAAAACGTTCTTTATTGTAGGGGGCTTCAATTTGCCCAGTATTCATGGCACGCCAGCAGCGATTGCAACTGTGTTACTGCTCAACCGACTAAGATATTCGAGTATATCACACATATAATATGTGACCTTATATCAATTACAAACACTTTCCAATACAACATATTTAGGGCTGCCATCCATCCGGGTTTCCCCGGATTTGTCCTAGTTTAGAGGGCGTCCGGGGAGCGTCCGGACGGGATTTTTCAAAAAGTCTCTGCGCCAGGGGCAACTTATAATTATTAGATAAACAAGCTGTTTAATTAAATAAAAAAATGGAATCGGCATTTTTTTTTTAGGTGTCCGGGCAAGAATCTCGATTACACAAATGTGTCCGGGATTTTTGAAGACTTTGTCCGGCGTCAGCAATTTAAGTGATGGCAAGCCTAAACATATTTAAAAACAGTTTAGGTCGCTTATTAGTTTTGTTTATTTCTAACACTGAATGTTTTTTTTGTGTATTCCACTGGACACTCGTCACCCATCTTTTTGTGTATTGACATCCTTAGAAACGGAATATGGACCAATGACGCGTACATGGGCATAGCTAAGAATTTTTCTTGGGCCCCAGGAAATTGATCTTCACATATTTTATACACGATAAGAAAGGCTTTACAGCATATTTTTTTGCCGATTATTTGCTTTCGATTAGTTAAATAATATTTCGCAATGCATTACTTATTAAACAAGCAGTGAATTACCATTATAGTGGGTAAACGATGATGATATATATTATAGGGGGCAAACGAGCAGGCGGGTCACCTGATGGTAAATGACTACCACCGCCCGTGGGCCGTGGGCACCTGTAACTCAAGAGTCACAAGTGCGTTGCCGCCCGTTAAGGTGGGAAGAGGGGAGAGGAGGGTAGAGTGGGAAGAATAGAATTGAATAGAATAGAATAATCTTTATTGCTTATTATTGTGTACAAAAGTTATTATATTATTTTTTGAGTATCAACAATTTATCCATGTCGGATGTGCAATATTCTTATGCATCATTTATAAATTTTACATGCATAGGTACATTATTGTTGCGTTGATTGATAATAATAATAAAACATAGAGGTAATTTACTAAAATTCTAGGATAATAGTACAGATTAAATTTAATAACAATTATAAATTGTGGCAAATACATTAGCATAAAAATAAAAATAAAAAATATTACATACCTATTACAGTTATTGTCATTTAAATTCAAAAAATTCCTTTATATCATAAAATACTTTTTGGATTAGCCATTTTTAAGCACTGCTTTAAAAGCCTTTCTATTTAATTTTTTGATGTCTAATGGTAAATTATTGTAAACGTGGATTGCTGTTACGTAGGTACTCTTATAGTAAATCGTATTGTTGATACGAGGTAGACATAGATCATATTTGTATTTCCTACGAATATTGGCTTTTGATTCACATTTTAATTCAAAATATTCTAAATTATCTCTTACAAACAAACAAACTTCGAGTAAATAAATACCTGTAACGGTGAGAAAATATTTATCTCTAAAAATAGTTCTCAAGGAATCCGTTGAATGTAAATTATACATAGTTCTCAGACACCTTTTCTGTAGTACAAAAGTCAACTGTATATTTGTTGAATTCCCCAATAAATAATGCCATAGGTTAGCAACGGATAAACATAGCCAAAGCCGACCTAATAGTGGTAATGGATGAAATTTCGGCAAAAAGTGACAGAGCGTAGCAATAACTTGCGATCTTTTTGTTTATTTTTTCGATACGATTTTTCCAGTTTAAATGTGCGTCAATAGTCTCACCTAAAAAAATTATTTGGTTAACCGATTCAATTTTGAATTTATCCTCCTTTATATTTAAATTCAACGGTTTACATTTATAGTTTCTAAACTGCATGAGTTTTGTTTTGTCAAAATTTACTTTTAAATTCCTTTTAACCAATTACTTACGGTGCTTAGTGTTTTATTTATTTCTGTCTCGAAGTCTATCTCGTTTAAACTATTGTTGGAAATAAATATCGTTGCATCATCAGCATACATCACACACTTGTGATTAATCATATCTGGAAGCTCGTTGATGTAAATTAAGAATAGCTGAGGGCCTAATATGCTGCCTTGCGGTACACCTAAAAGGATATATCAAATGATGACTGAACCAAGTTCACCATTTTTGTATCCTTATCATAGAATTCAATGACCGTTGCTTGAGTTCGGCCAGTTAAATACGATTGTATCAATTTTAGGGCAACGCCTCTCACACCAATATTGTGAAGTTGTTTGTATAAAATTTCGTAATTGACACAATCGAAAGCTCTGGACATATCGAGAAATAAAGCTACGCATTGTTTTTTATTGTTTATATCCTCCCAAATATTTCTAAATATGGCTAAAGATGTGGTTTTTCCTTTTTGAAATCCGAATTGATTTTTGTGCAGTATGTTATTTTTTTCAAGAAAACTGTTTAGTCTAGTAAGTGTTAGTTTTTCAAATATTTTTGAGAAACTCGGTAAAAGTGCTATGGGGCGATAATTTTTAATTTCACATTTCTTACCTTTCTTGTACAAAGGCTTAATGAGAGCTTTCTTGGGAAAAACTCCTGTTTCAAACATAAGATTAGCTATGTGTACTATAGGATCTGCAATATGTCCTATGCATAATTTAACTAACTTAGTAGATATATTATCAAAGCCACAACTATTTTTATTTTTAAATTGTCTCACTAAGTTTATGACCTCAACTCTGTCTGTAGGTGAAAAGAAAATGGAATTCAAGGTTTTCTTTGTTACTGTATAGTTCTTTGTTGAAATTGTATTGTTGTTCTGATTGATATAAAAATTGTTAAATGTATTTACAATTAAATTAGGTGATTTCACAATGTTGTTATCCTCGATAACATACTCAATTGATGGTTTTATGTCATTTAGAGGTTTAGTTAATTGATTAATGAGATACCAGGTAGCTTTTGATTTATTTTCACTGTTTTTAATATAATTAACGTTAGTATTCTTTTTTGCTTCTTTTGTCACACGCTTCATTATTTTACAATATTTTTTATATGTTAAGATACTGTCTTGGCAGTTTTTATTTTTTAATTGTAAAAACATTTTCCTTTTATTTTTGCTCGATACAGTTATACCTTTGGTTTTCCAAGATTTTTTCCTATTTCGCCTAATTTTTGTTTTACTTAATGGTACACATAAATCGAATATTAATAGAAACATATCAATGAATCGTTTATATGCTAAATTTACATCGGACGTCTCAAAAGTTTTACTAAAGGAAAGTTGAGAAATATATTTTGGAAAAATTTCTACGTTGTTATTTAGTTTACACTTCATTATGTACCAAAAATTTTCTTTAAAACTTAAGGAACAGGGTATCATTATTACTTGTGCTGTATGATCGAATATACCTAGATTCCATATTTTTGCTTTGTATTTATTGTGATTCGTGATTATATTGTCTATGCAGGTAGCTGATTTTAAAGTAATTCTTGTTGGTTTATTTAAAGTCATTTTTAAATTATAATTTTCAAGCACTTCCACAAATAGTCTAGTTTTCTTAGTTTCTTTAAGCGCATCAATATTGAAGTGTCCCAGAATGAATTTTTTTTTGTTAATATTTCGTTTTCGAATGGCGAGCTTGTATAATAAAATATTAAACTTTTCTATAAACAAGTCAAAATTTGAATTTGGTGTTCTATACATACATAAGATGTGCCAATTTAATTCCGGAATGATAATACCACAGCATTCAAAACGTGTTTCAATTGCGAGTTCTGGTATCCACTCATTTTTTTTTAAAGTTACATTGTTTTTAACAAAAATACATACGCCACCTCTACTTTTATTTTTACATGTGAAATATGACGCAAGTTTATAACCAGGAAGTTGTAATATTCCAGCGTTATCTTCACGAAAAAAGGTTTCGCTGAAGCAGAGAACCTCTAAACACTTTGTGTCTAATAAAATCTCTAATTCACTCAGCTTTGATCTCATACCCTGTGTGTTAATATGAAAAATTTAAAATATTTTATTACGCACGAAAAAGCGGCCCACCCACTTCCAATTCTGTTTGTAAGCCAACAGATATATTTTGTTTAGGACTAGGTTCAGTTTGAGAACTAGTAGATACGTAATTAGGTTTCTCAGTTAAGGTTGAACTATTGAGAGTACTAGTAAACTTTTTATATTCGTATACATAATTTAAGTGTAAAATGTGTCTCAATAAATATTTGCATAGTATATGGCACATGGCACTATAATTAAACTGGGAACAAACATGAACGAAAAGTTCCCTAAGTTTGACTTCATTCAAGAATCTGGTTCTGTTTGGATTACAAAGAACAACATTTGTGTGACCAAGTTTCGCCAAGTAATAATATAACACTGATTGAGTGAGCAATGGACTTTTGTCGTTATAGCCACATATTATCACCACATAATCACATTTTTCAAAGTTTTTACATAGTTCGATACAAGATGCCAGAAGATTTTCTGACGTTGCGCCCGGTTTATTAATTGAGATAACAGAATAGGACAAAATAGGATGGTCCGCATTACTTTTGTAGAAAGCTTCTTATGGGCGATCCGTGACAATCTGTAAAAATGAGAACTTGTTTACCTTTCTCAAGAACAGTCATACCGGATCTGTCGGATAGTTGTTGAGGTAAAACTGCATTTATTTTAGTTGGTTGCGATGAGTTCTCGATATCTTTTACTTCAATTGCATTCTTTATTTGTAAGTCTTCAAAACTTGCATCGAGGTTAATTTTTGTAATTGATAAGTTAATTCCAGATTTCCTTCGCCTTTTAATTTTTTTATCTGTAGAGTGATCTGTGCATAAAAGTTTGAGTTTATTAATTTGTGTATTCTGGCCCTTAACAATTTTTTGGAGGGAATCGTTTTCGGTATTAAGATTATCAATATTATTTTGGGATCTTTCTAATTCCATTCTAAGACTCAAAATTTCGTTTCTTAGTTCTTCAACTTTGTTGTTCAGTAGCGCTTTCGATAAGTCTGGTAAACTACGTGCTGTTTCTGACAGGTTCAAAAAAGACGATGACGAAGTATTCATTGAATCTCTACACTTATTGACTGGCGCTGTACTATTTTCCGCAATTTTACGCCTTTGTGTTATGTTTTTGTCGCAAGAATACATGATTAGAATACAATTAGATCAGATCAGTAGTGTAGGATGTGATAAAATATTTTACTATTTTTATTCTCCTTCGGTACTGGTTTTCCATTAAATACAATTTTTTTTTTTATAATGGTATCATTAACTAACAGCAGTTAAATTATTCAATACTAGATGGTGCTAGCGATGGGCCAAAGATACCCAACAGTAAACCAAACTTGTCAAGAGTCCTATACCAAATATATTTTTTTACTATGTTATCACTGTAGAAGCTTTAGTTTGGCTATTCGCTACTTCAAGGCGCTAGTGGTCGTTTATTTGAAATTATTTTTATCAACGTTTTTATTGGTAATAGATTTAACTGTTTTCCATAGTGGACAAATGTAGGTCGCACTTCGTAGCGTCACTTTCTTTCTGATTTCGTAGGTTATTTAATTATCTTTATGATCGCACAGATTTAATGTTTAGAACTTGAGTTTTTGTATTAAGTGACTGATGGGTAAGTCTTTGTATGTAATTCCTTCTTTACACTGGTTTTGATATTTCACTAATAATACAACTCAGACAGAACAATGTTTTTCACCACTTTTTTCACAATTTTTAATATTGTTTCTAATATTTACAATTTTTTTATACACGGACAATGTTATAGGCTCCAGTGTTGCCACACTCCAAGAGGGGTGAGAGGGATTAGAGGGGATGACAGGGGGAGAGCGGAAGGACGGGAATAGGGGAGAGGGAAGAGTTAGGGCCTCCGGTAACCTCACTCACGCGTCGAAAAGCAATGCAAACATTCCGCCACAGCCGGTTTTCTGTGAGCCCGTGGTATCACTCCGGTCGAGCCGGCCCATACGTACCGAAGCATGGCTCTCCCACGAACACAAAGTACAAGAGTAAGAAATCCAGAGAAATTTGCATTGGCTACGCTGGTTTCAGCATTTAAATGATTGAAATGGTTGTGTCAAAAAATCAATTTCTCAATCAAAAGACAGCCAAAATTAGCAAAAAAATATGCCACAGAGCCTGTTTTGATAAGTGTAAGAGATCTGGAGATATAGCGTTGGCTACGCTGGCTTAAGTTACATGTCAGCAGGACCATTTTTTCTTAGCAGTGGATATGGCAAAAAAGAATATTCTGTGGTAAAAAATAGCAAATAATTAGCAAAAAAATATGCCACAAAGCCTGTTCTGATGAGTGTAAGAGATCTGGAGATATAGCGTTGGCTACGCTGGCTTAAGTCTCTCAAGTCAGCAGAATCATTGTTTTTGTCGGAAATGGCTATGGAAAAAAAAATCAATACTTTGGCAAAAAAATAGCAAATAATTAGCAGAAAAACATAGTGTAAGTTTTATTATGGCTGTATGACTTGGCTACACTAGCTTCATAGACTTATATGCGTAACTAATGACTCACATTCCTCTATACTCTCGAAAACATTCTAACTAACCTTGATAAGGACAGTATTGTGGACTGCATAGTTGATCACAATAGGTTAGCTGATGGAAATGCAGGATTAATATGTAACTCAATACACAATAGTCGTAAATAAAAAAATAGGTATGAGGATGTTTAACATGACAAATAAAAATAAATTTAGAGAATTACTACTAGATCAAAACTTGAGTGACATATGGGCCCTACTAAAACCTTTATTACGAAATTTTATGATATTTTTAAGGACCGACGGCACAAGTTTTTTATTTCATATTTTTCTGTAATGAATGATACAAAATTTAAATGGTGAGTATAAAAGATGCCATGTTGAATATAAAATAATTTTATTCTTGGTAGCAATAATTAATATTCCAGCACTATAGGTTTCCCCTATACTTTTAAGCTGACGTAGAAAATGAAAATACACCATCATTCGCTGTGCCTTCTCCTATGATTTACCATACAGTTTGTGTAGTACAGCTGCAGCACAGTGAGCACAGAGAATAAATAAAAAGACTAAAAGTATCATTATCTCCAACTTACCGGTCAACTGTTGTTGGTTGTTGGGCATGAATGACAGGTGATAGACTGATAGTTGATATTTGTTTTTCGTATTTCGTTTTCGTATAATCTTATCTATCTATCTATCTATCTTATAATTATAGTCTTTCACTTTATTTGTGTAATTTTGACGTGACAACGTCTTATAAATTGGTTTGCCGGGTGACACTTCAAGAAACTGCGTTACGCTCCGCTCACGTTATGCGCTCACAATGAGAGCGAGTGAGAGGCACGCGTTTTAAATATAATTCTTTGTATAAATAAATGTTTTAAATTGTTACTATTATTTCATCCTTCTTCCTACTATACGAATGAATATTCACATTAAAATTATTTTACCACTCAAAGTCGTTGTCACGTAAAACTTTCGCCCGTATACCGACTTTACAGGCAACCAATTTTTTTTTTTGAGACAGTGGAACTTTTAACATTCTTCCCTAACGGATCTGTACACACTCAGTACACACCAAGTATACATAGTGTATATGTGTCGAATTCACCCTGAATATACACCGAGAATTTTTTAAAGTCCGTTAGCTGGAATTTTTGAAAGTCCAAAAGTTGAAAATTTTTGTAAGTGACCAATTAATAAGACATGCCCATACCAGCGTATACGTATACCAGCTAAATATACCACTGAAAAGCCAAAAGAACGAAGAACGCCTGGGGACCGATTTTTCGTCGGGATCGCCAATGTTGAAGACGGGTCTTCATATGTTGAGGTTGTAATAAAAATGCAGTATGACAGTGATTGCCTTGATATAATGGTAAATTTGAGTATTACATTAATTAAGTACTTAGAAACGCGTGCGCGTCTAGTTCGTCTTGAGGTATTTTGGTGAACGTGTGTGCGTTCATCGGCGCTGGCTAGTGGCCACTGCGGCCAGTGAGTGTGCGCCTGAGGCCGTGTGCGCTCCCCTCTCGTCTCTTCTGTGGGGTGCACACTTATGACATACTTTTCAATCTACGTTAGTATTTATAAGCCTCTAAAAAAATTTCCTAATTGAGACTGAAAAAAAATTTGAGTGTATACTCGGTGTAAACTTGCGGTATATGATTCGAATTCACACCGAGTAAATTGGGTGTATTTTTTTTCTATACTCAGTGTGTGATCAATAAACACCCAATATACCTATCGTATTCTTCTAAGTATACACCACACTGAGTATACACCAAATTTACACCGAGTATATACCGTGTATCCGGTGTATACGGGTCTGCTAGGATTCGAACAAATTGGCTAGTGAACAGCGTACAGAAAATGAATTATCAGATATATTTGTTTTGTCTGTGGTCTGCGATATCTTGTCTTGTCTATGACAATACGGAAAGAACACGGCGAGCGTTTTTGGATAAAAATTTAACGTTTTTGATTGTTCCTAGCTTGTTCATGTGCGTTGAATTCACGAACATATAAGACATAACAATCACAGGTATGTTAAGTGAACTATATTTATACTATATGTGCTGATAACTTTCATCATGCGGCGTTAGTTTTTTTGATGAGTCGTCTCCGTCTCGACTTGCCCCTGTCACACCACATCCGTTGTTGTCTACGTTTACTGTTATATTTTATTGTTGTACCTTAATCTGTTCAAAGTATACAATAACAGGTGCTTAATGAATGTTTTGATACAAGTTATAGACGACATGTGGGAAAATCTTCACGTATATACCACGACCTATTTATAGATCGGCTTTCTTTTTTCTGATTTGCGTTGCTGTCGGTAAGCCGGTCTTGGAACATTCCTTAAATATATGTAATGGTTTAAATTATAGCTATACCAGAGTAACGAAGATGGCCGTAAATGTGTATTCAACGAACGTGACGTCTGAGAATTTATCAAGACATGATATGTTGGCGTGGGTGAACGACTGCCTCCAATCGAATTTCGTCAAGATCGAAGAGTTATGCACAGGCGCCGCATATTGTCAGTTCATGGACATGCTTTTTCCTGGCAGTGTACCTATGAAGAGAATCAAGTTTAAAACAAATCTAGAACATGAGTACATACAGAATTTCAAAATATTACAAGCAGGCTTCAAAAAAATGGGAGTGGACAAGGTAAGTCATTCTCAGTCTATGAAATGTAACATATCAAGAACTTTAACATTATTGCAATTGTTAAATTATTATAATTTGTATCTTAATCATCTTTTGAATGTTAAAACATATGTAGCTTTCTAAGTGGTAGAAAGTTCATTGGCACTATTCAGGCTTAAAGGTAATCTATTTTGTAGAAATGTTTATCATTCAAAATATTGTAGTGTTCACTGGTAGACACAGCAATCATCAATTTTACTATCAGGATATCATATAAGCTGATAAAGTGAATAACCATGTCTAGGATTTTGACTTAAAATCTATATAAGTTTCATTTCTTTTCATAATGTTTAAATTTTTTAAATGTCATCTTGTGATAAACCAAAACAGTAAAATGAGATAAAAATGCCAAGACTTGATGTCTCTACAAAGAAACATATGGTTTTCTAGCTATACATATAAAGAGTCCTAAAGACACTTTTTCTTTCTATATCTTAAAAATTTGGTACTTTTAGTCTGCTACTGCACATTATAAACATAAATGTTTATTCTATAAAAGGAATGAAATTTATTTGCCAGAGAAATATTTACTAGTAAGATTTTCCTTTTTTGCTGAAATCACTTGCTATATGTATTATGTACTTTATAGGTAATACCAGTGGACAAGCTGATAAAGGGGAGATTTCAAGACAATTTTGAGTTTTTACAGTGGTTTAAAAAATTTTTTGATGCAAATTATGATGGCCGCGAATATGACGCGTTCGATGCGCGCGGCGGCTTCACAATCGGTTCTGGGGCTTGTGACTCAGGAGTGCCATTGTGTGCAGCTGCTCCTCCTCCACCCAGAGCCACTCGTCGGCCAGCTCCTATGCACCACTCTGGCAGTATGCATCAGCCGAATCAAATAATGCACCCCACTTACCCATCACATTTAGAAACGTCTTATTTGCAATCTTACATTTCCATTACATTACATTGTTTCACTATGTTTCTAAGTGTGGTCAACAATACACAATTTAGTTATAGACTGCAGGTAGAGGCATTTTGTAGTGTTGGTGATTCTTTTTATTTTACCTTTTCACTTTTTTCTTTTGTAGATAGTACCCATTGACAGACTGGTGAAGGGTCGTTTCCAAGATAACTTTGAGTTTTTGCAATGGTTCAAGAAATTCTTTGATGCCAACTATGGAGGCACAGAATATGATGCGGTGGCGCAGCGCGAGGGCCTGCCTATGGGGCACGGGGGCTCCAGTGCCCCAAGGGCCATGCAAGCCACTGCCAAGAAACCAACGGCACCCGTCGCCAAAGTCGCAGCTAGACCCCAAACCAGTACTATTTTATTTTCTTTATGACTATTATGTTATTATTTTGCCTTTTCTATTGAATTGCATAGAAAATATTAAATTGATAAAATTATCTAATGTCTGTAAACTGTGGAACCATTGCACTATACCTATACCTTATGTATATGTATATAAATAATTATCTTTTTATGGTCATACCATGTCACATTTATCTAATTCAACAAAATTATCTGTGACAATATTAATATCCGAAATATTCATGTACATATTGTATATTAAGTATTGTGTTGCCACACCTGCACGGTATTATTATTCACTGTAAAGTTAGTCATATTTGCACAGCATGTTATCATTTAATCATCTTATTCATTTTGCAATAAACCATCTGACTCATCTTTCTTACTTATTGATA
Source organism: Euplagia quadripunctaria (assembly GCA_963859945.1). NCBI lineage: Eukaryota > Metazoa > Arthropoda > Insecta > Lepidoptera > Erebidae > Euplagia > Euplagia quadripunctaria. The sequence continues at coordinate 12,845,772 of OY982575.1, read as the reverse complement.
TTATTGTTTATTTCTTGCGAATTTAAAGTCACCATGGAATATAATTATTATTTATATTTGTCTTATATTACATAAATTTATTATATGTAGCTTGCTTGTTTTGTTTTTTATATAGGTAAAAAAAATAAATCAACTGCTGTAAAATATAATGCTTAGCTAGATGTTTTTGAGTTTGCTGTAATGTAATAAAATATTTTTGTTTTACAGTTGGAAAGGCTAACAGCACAGTAAGGTCTCCACCAGTCAATTTATCCCGAATAAATCAAAGTGCTAAAGGAGATTCGAAAGTCCTTGATGAGCTCACCCTTCAGGTAATTGCAATATTGTTAAATGTCACATAGGTCACTAAGTTACAATTAGACACTCTACATACCTAGATCTGTTGACCTTTGAAATCCCTATAGAAATTAACTTATTGAGAGCATAATACCAAACTGAAACCAATAGTAATATAATAGATATCCACATCTGGTCCTGTCCCGTCTGGTCATGAAATGGATGCACTATTTCATTTTGGAATTCTTTATGCTTTCAATGTATGTATGTTAATGGAATGCAATCAGGATTCTACCTCTTGACCTTTCTTGTCCATAGAAGCATCAAGGAATTATTTGTCATAGATAGTAAGTAACTTTTAACCAAACAAATCAGAGGATTTTTTCTATTTGATGCTTCTTTTTATGTATGATCAGTGTGATCATTAATAACTTTTTAGTGATTCGATTTTGATGACATTTTTTATTGTATGGTGCTCAACAACTGCCCCAATGAGTGTTAACAAAAATAATAACATCACTTTATGCTTATGAATAGAACATGTGGCTTACCTTCTAGCTATCTAGAGGTTGCTTGCGCAGTCTAATATGTACCTACTCAGTACGTGCGGTGCTAAATAATACATGCCGCACATGTGTTCTCCAGTTAATATTGCCATTCCACTTTTCCCTTTTTTACATTACTTTGGTATAACCTATACCCTTTATTTTCTTTTGATTGTGTTTAATTTGATCCTAAGGCACCAGTAAACGACCAGGAAATGTACTAAAATTTTACTAAATCGATAACTGGCATTGAAATGCATTTTAATTTTACATTTCCGCGCAATTAATGAAAACGGCATGATGGTCATACTTCACGAGGACAGTAAAAGCGTAAATTATTGCAATTTTGCCAAATTTAAATGAGTTTCTATGTTTAGAATTGTTGACGCACATAGGACAATTCGGATTTATGGCAAAAAACAATCCTAACTTTGCCCTTTTATAAAACCCGTTGCCCATTGTAATATTTAAGTAAATAAAACGGGAGGAATAAAATATTTAAAAAATTCAGAAAAAAAATCAATTTACTGACGTGATGACGTAATGTCATGGCGGTCTGCGTTTCGCTTATTTGTGGAACAGATAAAAAAGTGAAAACTGAAATTAATTTTAAATTTAAATTTCTAAATTTATGACCTGAAACTAACATTCGAGATCCTAAAATATCTTACTATTATGTTTTTTATCATTACATTCATAGAGTAAATCACCCTATTAATTTGCTCAGATTCAAAATTAGTTTGGTACCTTTGTTTCATATAATCCATGTTTGTTGTTAGGTAAATGAATTAAAAGCGACAGTAGATGGATTGGAGAAAGAAAGGGATTTTTATTTTGGCAAGCTCCGGGATATAGAGGTGATCTGTCAAGAGATGGAAGAACAACCAAATGCTCCAATTGTTCCGAAGATTTTGGACATTTTATATGCAACTGAGGTATACATTTCTTTTCATTATTTTAAAAAAGCTTTTTGATTTTATAATTATCTAAATGTTACTACTTCCTCAACTGAATAGTTTCCTTGACCAGTGTTCTAAGGTTTTTTATTCTATCGCAAGACCGCGCCTTCCTGTTTTGCCGCATGTACAATTTTTTACTTAGTTCTAGTAAAAGTGCGGTAGCCGAGGAGGCGAATGCGCCGCGTCCTTAAAAACCGACAGACCTTGGCAATTTAATTAAACCATTATTCGCTCAAAATAGTAATTGTTTTGTTATTTTCCTATTGTCAATGTATTAATATAAATATATTTTCCTCTTACTAACATAAATATACGTATTATTTGACAATAATATATGTTGATGCTCGTAATGCAGTAGCAAGGTCCGTCTAATCCGTAGCTAATAAATAATTCAAAACATGATGTTGTAAAACACTTCAAATATATTTATTGTCATAGAACTTTTTAGGATGCTTCACACTACACATTACAAGAATGTACGTCTTCCACACTACACACTCCTGTAATGTAGAACCTTGATATGACACTACAATTTTGCGAATCAAATGTAAAGGGACTTAGTAAAGAGATAGTTGAGGTATGTTACAATAAAGTTATTTGAAGTGTTTTATTAAATCCCTCAAATTATGTTAAAGTCCCTGCAAATTTTCTAGTGTTGTCCCTCTATCCCACAGTCATAAGGAAGTTTAATTCTATATAATAGAATCATCATCATTTTCTTGCCATGAAGATCTATCCCCTATAATGTAGTCTATAGTTCTAGTCATATTACATCCATCTCAACATTCGCAGCTTTTTCAGCTACGTGCAGGCCAATCTCCCATCCATCCCATCCGTTTTCTTTGTTGGCCAATATTCAGGTCAGATAATCGTTTTATAAATTTGTCCTTTCATAAACTGAATATAGACAACCTGGGATCACTTATTATTTTCTTTTACCTGCCCCCCTTTATCTACCCTATATTGATTTGATGTTGTATAAACCTCTCTATTTCACCATCGCTTTGTAGGAACGAGCCGAGGTCCTTCAAGTCGGTGCAACTGGTATCCCTATTCTATTCAGCGAAATTGTTTTAGGACTGGAGAGACCCAAAAAATCACAGAACATGTATACGGTTTTGGTTCTGCTGATTTTTAAGCCAACATTCACCAGTCTTGGTTGTTATTATGTCAGTCTGTGCTGGACCTTGCACTCCTCGCAACGGTCTTCACCGATCAACAAAATGTCGTCAGTAAATAGCATGCACATAGGTGCTTCTTGCTGTGTCTCCGATGTCAGAGCAGGAAGAGGTATGGACTTGAGTCCATGCCTAGTGCAAGCCTACAGAGACTCTGAATTGTTCGGTGTTTCCAGCGACCGACCTTACATGAGTAATAGACTCTCTGTACAAAGCACAAATCAATTCCAAATACTTAGCAGGCACTCTTTCTTCTTTTAAAGCCCACCACAAAACAAACACCATATGCAAGTTTGTGCGCGCGTCTGTATTTCTCACAAAGTTGGCGTATTGCGCATATGGCATCTGTTGAACCGCGTCCTGGCATAAACCCAAATTTGTTTTGTGTAATCGCACTTTCCTCTCTCGCTTTTCTCTCAATCACTTTCTTCCAGACTTTTAGACTATGTGACATATTTTGACAGCTTTTTCCTCGATAGTTGTTACATTCCTGTACATATGTTATCTTTATTTTTAAAGATGAGCACAAGGTACCTAACGCTAATAGTTTAATATAATGTTTAATTTATACTTGTAGGATGGATTCGCGCCTCCAGAAGAAATAGATGGTGAAAATCCACACCCACCTGAAGAAGACGAATATTGAAACATCAGTGTATCTACGCGTATCATAGTGCTCTTTGTATATTACATATATCAAATCGAAATTATCTCGCTTTACAATCGTTGACAGTACCGAGTGCTTAGTATTTCACAGCCAATGAGTCGTAATTGAATCTTGTAGGTTTAATCTTCTGAAACAGTGGCCCTAAGCGGGCTTAACATGTAGCCAGTGTCATTAGATACCTACTACTGAACATGCAAATGTATAATAAATATGTTATAATATATTCGCAAAGCTTGTACATTGTTACGACAAGTTGTTGTTGAAACGCAATATTTTCTAGTTAATGTGTATGAGGATAAGTTGTATAGATAGTTTGTCTACATGTTTTCGATGTGTCGTCTTTTTTAATGTGTTGTGAAGTATTATTATGTGAATTTCCTTTCTTTACAGTATCTAACATCTTATCAGAATGTGGATTATGTTCTGACATGTGCATGCTCTGAAACTCATTATTATACATGTTCAACATGGCTGTGTCATATCTAAGTGCATTCCTATAACACTGGGAGCGTGGTTTCTTGACAGGATTTATTTCTGATTCTGTATGCTCTTCCGAGGGAGTAACCTCACTTCTTATATAATAATCTGATAGTTGTGTGGTGAATATTGACTGCATTATGTAAGAAAAAGCTGTCATTGACATAATTTGTGGGCCACTGGTGCCTCTATAAATGTGCATTTAATAGGTTGTTAAATTATTGGAAGAGATTTACTGTTAATTGTTTAATTCTGTTATAATAATGATGCAGTTGAGTGAAATTATTAATTAACTTCTTTTTGAATAATATTTTGTGTGGATACAATTTGATTAACTTGTGAATAAATACTAGATCTGAAAACAGCAAATAAAATTGGTAATATGTAATTGTCATGTATGCTGGTGAAAATCATTAATCGGGTTTTATGTAGTGTGATATTTACATAACCATGAGTTAGGTTAAACAGAATACAAGACTTAAACTTGAATAATTGCACTATTATAACTATAAGAAGTATAACTAATACATAATATTCAAAATATTTTTATTTAGTAGATTATACATCCTTAGATGCGTTGAGAATACTAACGACTTGTTGGCAGAAACAGATGTTCGCTATTTAAGATAAATAGGTAATTAATTTATTTACTTTAGCATTCATAAATTGCCTTAACAGCAGATATTAATTGCCTCTGATTGTCAGATTGTGAATGTCTTATCGAATAAAATAATAACTATATTGATTCATGTCTTATTTTTTAAACCAGCGTCATTTACATTAAATGACTCACATACATACATATCAATACAATTCATTTGTCACATGCGTTCTTTTAATATGAATTAACCTTATAATTCTTTATTGTGATCAATAGATTAAATAAAAGCTTGCATATAAAAAAGTCTTCTCATTCAGTCATATAGGGTGGGTTCAACTGTCCCCTCAATCAGTAACATACAGGTGTTCAGAAATAACTGCTAGCAGGGTACTGCTGCCTGACCAGTTCCTTGGTCTAGTTATATGTTGTAGTGTATGCGAGTGCCATTTTAGCTTACTCAAGTCGATTAGTTTTACAAGCTACTTCACTCCGAATCATACCTCATAGCACTTTCCACATCTTGTTCAACTTTGTGCTTTTTATGAGGACGATAGTCAATGCGGAAGTGCTTACAACCTAGTCTTGTCAAACATCTACTTTATCTGAACGCGTTTTTCCAACAAGAATAAGAAATGTGATTGATGTTTTGAAAATTGAAATACCCTCAAACTTCTTATAGAAAGAAAAAAAAAATGAGCTAAATTATCAGTCTGGTCAGAACTGTTACCAGGCGGCTCCAAAATTTTATTTAGGTATTTTACTATTTGATGCTTCAGGGCAAAACACCTACCTACCATCATCTATGATAGGTCCCCCTTAACAGCCAATAGCGTCTCGTTCACTTCTCACGAATTTCACACTGCATTTACAGCAGATTACGCACTAATTATACGTTCCACTCATATCACTCTAGGAAACACTTTCCAGCTGGGGTAACGTACACTACGAGTTTGTTTGCTTACGGAACCCTCGTTGCGCGAGTCAGACTGCACTTATCCGGTTCCGAAGTATACTTGACTTAAAGTTGCTACTTTTCATCTATAACCTGAGCTGCACAGCACTTGCTTATGGTCCACATGCCAGCTGAACCAGGTCGCGCAGTGTGACCCTAAGGCGCCCATTACACGGTAGGTTTTGCTGTCAGTTTTGCCACAATCAAAACGGTGATTGAAGAACAACCTATCGTCTAATGCAGTGATTGACGGTTGCATGATGAGATTTTAATGTCGATATTATTTCATCCATGATCAAACGTCCGTCAATCATGACTTTTGGCAGTGGCGTAACAATAGGGTGGCAGAGCGGGCAAAATGCCACGGGCCCATGGCCCTAGGGGGGTATAGGGCCCCCGGACCCGACCTAAAAGCCGTAAGCACACGAGGCACCAAGAGTGAACTTGTGCCCCATCCGATGAATTAGCCACGGGACTCAGATGGTATAGTTACGCCACTGACTTTTGGTAATGATTGACGTTTGCATGAGCGTCTAATGGACTTCAAAGGGCGCGTTTATGTGTCTATACGCTTACAATCCGCGTACGCGCAGCCTCCGAACAGCCACCGCGCAGTGCCCGCTCAGCTGCTAGGGCTTCCATAAACAACGCATACTACAGTCTACACATTTTATATAAATATTATTATAATCATTATTATTGCCATGTGCAAATACAATATTTTTCAAAGTAGCAAAATATAGATCTAGACGAATTAAATTATTATATTATAATTTTATTAAAATAATAGGTACATATCTCGTTCCAGGCCTGCAAAGTTTTACGTTTGTTTTTGTATATATTTTAAGAGTTTTATTCCACGAGATATTAGTCTATTCTATTAACAAAATGCATGTTTTTGAGGATATCATACACAGACAATGTCTGTGCCTGTGCCGCTGGAGGTGACGCTTGCGCTGAGTGTAGACTGCGCGGTGGCTGCGTGTACGTGGTTTTTGTGGAAAGATTGTAAAATAAGCGTTATGTAATAAGCATAGAACCCAAAGTCGCATTACAGTTGGCAGAACACGCCAACGCGCCGCGCAGAAAACGCTTACGTCTGTACGGGCCCTAACGGATTGTCTTTAGTGCTTTATTGTGCAAGCGACGTTTTAGACAGGGTAACACAGAGCTGGGAGAGGAAATATTTTACTGAAAATCACATGGACATGTTGGTTCTAGTGATTAGGTACACATGAGCTCTCGTGGGGCGCGGGGAAGGGGGGTCGAAATGTCACCAAAATCGCCCCCTTTGATAATTTATGGATAGCCTCCCAGTCAGGTCCTCTGGGTGGCCGTGACCTCAAACTTTTTCGTCACTGTCGCGGACAAAGGTTATTAGGTACATAATTTATAAACCTACTTAAATGGTGCTTATACTGGGTATAGGTAATCATTTATATCAGAGGTCCAAAAACTTCTTTGAGATATATTATTATTTATTAAATAAAATCACGAAGCAAATTATTTTTAGTGGGAGGGATGATAAAGCTGCTTTTTTGATAATAGTTTTTCAATATCTCCCCGATTAGCGGTGTCCAATTAGTTCCTTTTTTGGTAGAAGCTTAGCAACCGGGCTTAAACCCCTTTCCATTAGATATGATGACGGAAAAGCAATTAAGAACTTCACACGATATGCCATAATATGGGGTTAGTAACAGATATATCTTTTCGAAGCCAGAATAGCTGATATTCGGGTCTATTACTTTGTCTGTGACAAATTGGGAAACTGAAAATTTGTCCATGTTTAAATAAATTCCAATTTGAAAAAAGTTTGTCCAATGAAGCAATCATTAGTTTAATTTTGGCAAGAAACGCTGAAATTATAGACTTGATTTTGATACGACTGTAATGTAGGGTATATATGTACCTATAATATTGTTCGGAACCTGTATTCGTTATGACACCAGTCGGATTATATACAGTACCCCGATACGACGTTGTTTCTGTTACCCCCCCCCCCCCCCACTCCATATGTATCAGTGGCGACTAGGATAAAACCGACAATTTTAAAAGTGCGTGTGTCTTATAAAAGTAATAAGAAAGAAATAAAATACGATGTCGATAGGTAAAATAGCGAAATTTGATGTGAATAAGGACGATTGGCGGTTATACATTGAACGGTTGGAGCAGTATTATTTAGTGAATCAAGTAAAAAGTGAACTGTATGTGCCAACGTTAATAACAGTCATGGGCGCGGAAAGTTATGAACTTTTAGTGAACTTGTGTACGCCAGATAAACCGAAAACCAAAACATTTGCACAAATCGTGTCTATTATGGAGTTCTGGTTGAGCCGTTTCTTTATGCCATTGGCTTAAGTCACCTGCACTTTTATCCACCACCTCGCCCTCCTGCGGGAGCATGACATTCTCGCCGCCGAGTCACTAGTCTCAATATCAGGACAAGCAACATTAGAAAAACGTGACCTACGACGTATTTGATCAACATGCCGTTTTATAAATTGACCGTTATCAGTTTCCACGATAAACCTTCGCGAACCTTCCCTCTCATGGACCTGACCTTTAACCCACTTATCTTGTTGGCCATAACCTCTTGTCCAAACTATGTCACCTTGTTCGAAGTCGCGTCTTACCCCACCAGCATTCTGAGCCTGACTATTTTGTGCAAAGTGTACCTTATCCCGTATAGCTTGGTCGTTTCTTAATAAATCCAAACGTGAACGTAACTTACGTTTTTGTAATATCATTGAAGGAGTCTCCCCTGTAGTGCTATGTATAGTATTCCTGTAGGTTAAAAGAAAGGTTTGCAACGCGACGTCTATGTCAACTTCTCGATTGCAACGATGGGCCGTACTATTACAACCGGTTGAGCCGGGTACAACTATGATATTGAATATGTTTCTTCTAAAAATAATTGCGCCGATGCTTTATCGCGTTTACCATCGAAAGTTGCTAAGGATGCCGCGGTGGGAGAAGTCACGTACGTCAATTTTGTTGAAAACTTTTTACCGATAACAAACTATGACGTCAGTAAGGCTACCTCTAAGGATATTATACTTAGTAAAATTAAAGTTTACATAGAATCTGGCTGGCCGCATTTTTGTGACGATGATGAACTTAGACCATATTTTATTAGACGAAATGAGTTGTACATTGAAGGCAGCTGCATTATGTGGGGCTATAGAATGATTATACCTCAATCATTAAGACAATTGGTATTAAAACAGTTGCATTGTAGCCACATGGGTATGGTTAAAACGAAGAGCTGGGCTAGGAGTTATGTGTGGTGGCCACGTATTGATGACGATGTGGAGGCCATGTGTCGTGGCTGCGAGACATGTTCGCTAGAGGCGCACGCGTCGCCGCGTTCCACACCCCAACATTGGCCATATTTACCTCAGCCGTGGATGCGCCTACACATAGATTTTCTGGGTCCTATAAAGGGCAAAACCTATTTAATATTGATTGATTCGACATCTAAATGGCTTGAGGCATTCGAAACGCAACACACTAACGCGTCAGCTATTATAAAAATCCTTCGAGCTACGTTTGCGCGATTTGGTGTCCCTGCGGAACTAGTATCAGATCAAGGTCCTCCGTTTACCAGTAGGGAATTTACTGAGTTTTTAAAACGTAACGGAATTAAACAATGTTTCTCACCAGTTTACCATCCTTCTTCTAATGGGGCAGCTGAAAACGCGGTCAAGTTATGCAAGCGCGCTATTAAAAAAGCGCATAGGGATAAAGTTGACGTAGACGTCGCGTTGCAAACCTTTCTTTTAACCTACAGGAATACTATACATAGCACTACAGGGGAGACTCCTTCAATGATATTACAAAAACGTAAGTTACGTTCACGTTTGGATTTATTAAGAAACGACCAAGCTTTACGGGATAAGGTACACTTTGCATAAAATAGTCAGGCTCAGAATGCTGGTGGGGTAAGACGCGACTTCGAACAAGGTGACATAGTTTGGACAAGAGGTTATGGCCAACAAGATAAGTGGGTTAAAGGTCAGGTCCATGAGAGGGAAGGTTCGCGAAGGTATATCGTGGAAACTGATAACGGTCAATTTATAAAACGGCATGTTGATCAAATACGTCGTAGGTCACGTTTTTCTAATGTTGCTTGTCCTGATATTGAGACTAGTGACTCGGCGGCGAGCAGGGGTGAGAATGTCATGCTCCCGCAGGAGGGCGAGGTGGTGGATGAAAGTGCAGGTGACTTAAGCCAATGGCATAAAGAAACGGCTCAACCAGAACTCCATACAAAAAAGAATGTGATCGAGCCGTTAGCGCGGGACGGTAGCTTAAATAACAAGCAGACTTCACTCTGTTCACCACCTCCAAGTGTGACCGAATTACAACCAAAACGGGAGCGTAAACCAGTGGTCAGATATGGTTTCGAGATTGATTAGATATAAGTTGTAATAATTAATTATATTATGTGTTTTATCAAGTAGACTGTTATCTTATTAAGTTTAAATTTAAGGGTGGAGGTGTAATGTAGGGTATATATGTATAATATTGTTCGGAACCTGTATTCGTTATGACACCAGTCGGATTATATACAGTACCCCGATACGACGTTGTTTCTGTTACCCCCCCACTCCATATGTATCAGACCTACTATGAGATCCACTATAATGAGGAGTCTACGTTTACATCTCACAGACCCCAGTTCCTTTTTTTTGACTACCCTTTTATCTTTGAGTATCAGTGATAAGCCAACGACGAGGCAAACAAGGGTGAAAAACAAAACGGGGTTCAAGTGTCACCCCAGCCCTTCCTTACTATGTACGCTGTATGTAAAATTAAACAAAGAGTATATTTACAAATAATTTTTATTTCATATCTTAAAAAAAGTAAAAAATACAATGAATGAATTTTAAGTTTTTAATATACACACTTAATTAAATACAAAGTTTCAGAAGTCACTACGCTAAAAGAAAATTAATGTCTTAAGCATTTATAAATATTAGAATAGTTTCTGTAAATTTTCTAGACCTACAATAAAAACCTTATCCTCTAACACCTTCATTTTCAAATCTATTAATCTATGGCAATTATCGCCATGAAAGGACCGAAATCGATTGTGTGATGAATTGATGATATACCCAAATATATAGGGATAATACATATTTGTAACTGCTAATCATTTGCGGTCCACAAAAGTGGGTGAGAATTTCTTAATTTATGTTCAACGTTGACTGCCAGAATTGTCATCAGTTTAAATAATTTATCTTCAACGATGACTAACAAAAGGGGAGAATTGTTAGCAGTTTAATAACACTTTCAGTGCCTCCCAATTCACACTATATCCTGTACGATGCTGCGAACAAGTTGCGCTAAGCGTGTCGCCGGCACTGGACGCTGAAATAACTAGGACACGCTCACCGGCATTGTACAAAGGCAAATTGTTAGTATTGTAATTTTTTGTGTTTTACCGATGTTACATACATCGGTAGTTTGATTAGGGTATATAAAAATTGATTTACCATAGTTTAGTGCGTTTGAATTTAGAAAAATGTCACATAATAACATAGACAAGTTAACAGAAACAAGTTTCGTAATTATGTCAACATTTTCCCAGAACCAAAAGCACCTCTATGGAGGGCATACAGGTTAGGGTATGCATGATGGTTTTAGCCTTGCATGCATAACTGACAGGTATAACCGAGTTTTTTATAACACATACACGTTAGGGTTTGCATGCACAGTTTTGCCATAAACTCTCAGTTTAAGACAGTTGGAGTTACGTGACGGTGTGTTATCTATACCTACTAGGTACTGTGTACGGTATCCCAAACTAACAATGGACGACGACGATGTGATAGCTGTACTTGGCTTAACACTTGTTCTAAAGAACAGAAAAAGAAAAAGAGATCGCACTGAATGGTATAAACGCTGGTTATTGAAAAGAAAGCAGTTCTCTCACGTAAATTTGATAAATGAATTGAGACAATAAAAAACTGAGAACTGTGCAGGCGCGCTCGCCGGACGCCACACACGCTCGGTTATGCTTGCGCGCAAACGTAACCGAGCGGCATAAAATATAAATTTTGATATTTGCTTGGTTGCATGTACATGCGCCGATAACTGTACAGTTTTATCACATACACGCTGGGTTTGCCTGTCGGTTATCCATACAAGGCTAAAACCATCATGCAAGCCCTAACGTGTATGGCCTCCATTACTTATTAGGAGAGAGGTCATAAAATATGTGCAGTGCCTTGTTACTGTCGATCTTTTGCAGATTATTTTTTTGTTTGAACAAATGTTTCCTGTGCCAAAGGTTTGTTTTTTCAAATATAGCTGTTCTACAAGATCAACAATATAAAAAAAAAATATTTACGAAAAAATTATGTCCATCATTAAAAAATTGTTCCTATAGTTCACGACTTTTTTAACCCGATTCTTTAAAAATAATATCAAGCATATCAACGCTTTTAGTTAATTACCAGTTGCCATGGTTGACAATCTCTGCAGCTGAACCTAGGGTAGGTTATATACCCTATTTATATTTATAATTTTGGATTTATAATATGTACCTACTTCAGTATAGACAATATTTTAGTCTCATTTACTTGGCATTGAGGCGGTCACAGTTCGTCTCTTCTTGGCAAAGTTTTCTCGTCGGTTGGCCAGGATTATGAGTCACCTGCTCTCTCTTAACCGGAAGTATGTAGCTGCCTACTGCTTAAGAGCTTACTAAGGTCAGCTCAGTTCTCGGGGCTTTTTTCCTAGGATATGCCCGAGTCCCTTGCAAGACTCGCTTGTGATGGAACTTGTGTTATATGCAGGATAAAATCGCTTGAGACTAAATTAATTTGAAATTCACAGGCTATTTAAAATACTTAATGCAAATGTAATGTAAGCTAATCTGTTTTTCATCTACTGTCTCTTAGAATAATCTTTATTTTATGTCTTTCTTTTTAATATTTTAATTTTATCCTGTTTAGTTTTTGGTATCCATACTTTCAATGCTCTTAGTTTGCTTACGTTTAATCTTAATAACATAATAGCGCACGATAAAAAAAATGTTGTATTATATTATTTCACTAAATATGTAGGTATTGTTAAACTATCCACATAGTTTAACAATACCTGAGGTAAAAGAGTAGCTATGAGTTTGTTTGCCCGATTTCTTCTCACAAGGCTCAACTACCTGGAAACGGGCGTTTATAGATCGACATTGGCAGACAGCGATCTTACCTATTTGCATGGCGGTATTATTTATTTTTATATATTATTTGTTTTACTTTTCACAAAGCAACCTATTTTTGCAGTAACATTGTGTTGATGTATAATTTTTAAATGTTAGTTTCCACTTGTCACAAAATATCTTAAAGTGGCTTTCAAGTCACCGACAAGCTTTACGGCAAGCAAGCGGAAGTACAACCTAGTCTAAACGCAGGTTCACATATTTTATCTGAATCCTGACCGTTAAGGGGATTAAACGTACAACGATCGTGACGTTGGGCAGCGAATGTCGAAGAGACGCAATCAAAAAGTGAGGTATGCGCAGTCCGTAAAATCCTTAAGTATTGGAAAGCCTCTGAAGTAGACTGTCAAATACTCGTATTCTCATCTTATTTCACCCTGCCACCCACTTCACAAAATTTTAGATTTAGGTTGGATTTTTACCGAACTGTCGAAACTGTCTCTTAAACTGATGACAATCCTCGCTTTGTTTAAAGAAATTCTCAGCCACTAGCGGACTGTAAATGATGAGCAGTTACAAATCTTCTTTCAAAGTGAGCTTTATATTGATTATAATAATATATGTATTATCGTGTTCGACGATAATACATATATTATTTTATAATATGTTTTAGAGATGTCATCACTTTTTATATCAGAACGAACTATACCGTCGTATATTTTAGCGTTTTTAATTCTTTACAATATAAATCGATTACCAGGAATAAACTTAAGGCATAGAGGAATGACAATTTGTTTACTTATTTATTTACACTTCCTGCAAATAGATTAGGTACATAAGGCGGACTTAATATTGAATTTGTTCTATTTATTTATTTTATCATGTGGACAAATCAACGTCTCGTGGTTTATTAGTTCTCACAATGATTCAGATATAAAAGTCAAATGAAGCGGCGGTAGCGTAATGGTTGCGGGTTCGAACCCCACCCACTACTCTACCGTCGTGAACCCACTCCTAACACAAGCATTTAGCTTAGCTGGAGGGGTTAACAAGAATACTAGTAATGTGTGACCCACGTTGCTAGTATTATTTTATAAAAAAAAAAAAATTATGCAATTGAAAGTGAAAATTCGTTACCTACAAAGCTACTATTTGGTGACATGAGAAAACCAGCTTGAATAAAAGAAAGCATTCAAAGCTTTTTTTATTCGAGCTGGTTTTTTAGAAAAATAAAAAACAACATATCCATATAATTACATGCTTTAACTTAACTAATTTAACCTTTTGACCGCCGGAGCGTAAAGGCATATATTCACCTCAAATACCTCCAAAAAATCATAGGGATTCCGAAGATCGTATCGATAACCAACAAACTAATTATTGCTGTTTTTTTCCTAATTTTTACAATTTCACTGAACAATGGAACTTTGTGCATTGTATGTAGCAGCCAGATAACTACTTATCGATGTTAATTGGAGTCAACGAAGAGAGACTGACGAAAGTTCTTAATTTTAATTCATTGTTCGATTTAATTAAAATTAAGTATGTAATAAATTATAAATATTTTGAAATTTTACGAATAATTATATACATACGATTATTATTCTAGGATGTGGGTCAAATTTAACAAGCAAATTTACAGGCCCCGAGACAGGTCAAACTAAATAAAAACTTTATAAAAACAATGAAAAAAAGTTTGAGCAACAAAGTCGAAAACAAATATTTTGTTTTTGTTAATTTTTCGTTAACGTTTAGATATAGTTTCCTTTGTTACCCATCACTAGCTATCGAGATGATGTTTTTAATTATCGTTTTCGTTTCCATTATATGAGATTAATTCTTTTACCTTTGAATACTATACAAATAATAGATTAATGTCGTTTTAAATAATAGCGAAAAAAAAACCAGAAAATTTATTTGTATATATTGGTTTTGTACTGCATAAATGTCTTATTTTTGTCGGCTATTGCCGACGGTGGCGTCGTGGGAACGTTTTGGTTTGTCGGCTATAGCCGACCGTGGCGTTCAAAAGGTTAACTCAGAAGATTTGTCTATCCTTTACCTATTGATTACCTGAAATTAAGATAAGGCTTTCTCTTCTGTGGAGTACCTTGATATTCTGCATCACTTTCAAAATCAGTGTCCCAAAATATTTTAGCAGATCTCTTCCCAATATTCTTAGTTATACCTGAAATAATTACATATTTAGAAATTAGTAAATACAATACATGTTTAACCCATAACTACTTAAAAAGCTGTCATTTTTATATGTCCTATATTTATAAACTAAATAGATAAATGCTCAGTGACAACAGATACATAACATGGCTAAGTTTCTATTGTTCAGTTCTCATTTCAGAATGTATAAAGATCATATCCAAGCACACATCCTTTAACACTCAAAGGCTGTAAATAGACCCATCCAATTTTAAGAACTCAAACATCTGTCACAGTAGCCAGGCTGACAACCTGGCTCAAGCCAAATTTACCTACAAAGATGTTTACAGTGTTGTTTACCTCGTCCCAAATAAAAATATAGTTATTTAGTAATAGTCTCACTTGTATTTTTTGTGGCATTAGTCTTCTGAATGGTTCCTGCTTTGACAGCACCTCGACTTTCAGGGATTTCAGTAATAAGTACTCTACATTCTTTAACTACATTTACATTTTCTTCCATATCGGTCATTGCTTTTGGCTTTATATTTTTATTATTTCTTGTTTTTGGAAGATGATTGACTTTGTTGTTTTTTTTACTCTTTTCTTTATCTTGAGCTGGATTTATATTTTCATCTATGCTGTTTGGTGCTTTCAGTTTTATATTGCTATTGTTTCTCGTTATTCTGCGGGGATTGGTGTTATTAATTTTTTTACTTAGGTCTTTATCTATCTTGTTAGTAAGTATTGTACATTCATGAGGTGACTTTATATTTTCATCAACAATTGTTGTTGCGTTTGATTTTTTATTGTTATTGCTTCTCGTTTTTGGCCATGGGTTGGTACTGTTAGTTTTTTTACTGTTTTCTTTATCTTGAGTTAGACTTATATTTTCATCTATGCTTTTTGATACTATAGGTTTAATATTGCTACTGTTTCTCGTTAATCTGTAGGGATTGGTATTATTAGTTTTTTTACTTTTTTCTTTATCTGTCTTATTGCTAGCACTACATTCATGAGGTGAATTTATATTTTCGTCTACGCTTTTTATTGCTTTCAGTTTTATTTTGCTATTGCTTCTAGTATTTGGACGTGAATTGGTTTTGTTATTTTTTTTCCCTTTTTCTTTATCTATGTTATTATTAACTGTTCTACATTCTTGAGCTAGATTTACATTTCCATTTATGTCTTTAATGGTTTTTGGTTTCATAATGCTACTGTTTCTTGTTCTGAGAAGGTAACTGGTATTATTAGTGTTTTTACTTTTATCTTTCTTTTTATTATCAACATCAAATATTTCTTCATCGGTGAATGTGTCACTTACATTGTTATCATTGCACATAGATATTATGGAAGTTACATCCCAAGTGTCATCATCATCTCTCTCATTTGAATTGTTTACATCTGTTTGTATTTGATTTATGCTAATTTGATTGCTTTTATTAATACAGTCAGGTGGCACAATTTTGTGAATTAAATCTAATAGATTATTATCTCCTTGTACTTCTCTATTCATACATGATTGTGTTGGAACTAGTTTTCTTGCTTTATTCTTCTCTTTATGACATGTACTGTATAGATTTTGTGGGCTACTAATAGCATCACTGCTTACATTGGCTTTTTCTGCCACATCAAGCTTCTGGGTAAATAATTTTCTCTTTATGAAACTTGGACGCATAGAAACATCACAGGCTTGAGACATTTCAGCCTCTACAACCTGAGATTGACTAATGCCATGTTTATCTGGACTAATAAGAGGGTGCGCCTTTTCAACTTTATCTAAGATTTCTCTTGGAATTGATTCTACCAAGTCTGTGAGGGGCTGTTTTGATTTTGAAATAATCTTTTCCTGCATTTTCGATCTACATTTTCTAACTGGTAATGTGGGCTTAGCAAATTCAAAATTATTAGTATTATCAACATTGTTATTTACTGAATTCTTCTTTGTTTTTAATGGAATTTTAGCCTTTGCTTTAGGAATAACATTTGGGGAAGATTTTTTACTTCTCTTTCTATCTGGAAAATTTAAATCTTCGTCACCTTCTAAACCCCTTTTATGCACAGTAGTGCACAACAAAGAAGTATCTTTGTTGCAGAGAATATTTTTTCTAGCTGTCGTTCCTGCAAATATTTCCTCCTCACTTCCACTGACAGAGCTTCTGCTTCTTAAACACCTATCATTTTGTTTATAATTACTTTCATTACTTTCGAGATTCCTTTCTATATTTTTTGGGATAACAGTTGAAGCAACTGAATTGTTAAACCTTTGAGATGGCAAAAGAAATCCAGTTTTAAATCTTTCTTTTTGAGAAGTCATTGCATAAATGTTAGAAAATGAAGAACTATTACAATTTCTACTTTCTTTAAAATTACTAGTACCAACTGAAAAAATGTTTTTGAAAGTATTTTGTCTTGAGTTGTCTGTGCAGTCCTTTAGCATATTATCCATCCTTGTCATTCTACTACTTGACATATTTTCTTTGTAGGAGGTCTTTACAGACCTGCAGTCATCACTGCTTATAGAGGAATTACTGGCATGTTCCCCTGAGTCATCTCCTGATTGTGGTCGGTTTCTACGACCCTTCCGAAACATCCTCATGTTACGTCTCTTTTCAATTCTTTTCCTGCTATGTTGTCTCATTAATTTTTGATATGCTTCCTTGATCACACGCAAATCAGATTGATTGTATTTCGCATTTTCGAATATATGAGCTATGTAAGCTGAGCTTACACTTGCGCTAGAATCTGTAAAATAGATTTGACAGAATAATGGTTTTACTTTTATACTAAAAATAGACTAGTCATTTAAACAATATTGTGTTATGGCCTACTGGAATAAGTATGTGATCTAAAAAAATATATACATCATAACCATTTAAAGCAACATAGTTTAGAGCAACAAACTGCCAGTAAACAGTAACATAAAATATGTGAAGTCTCGAATGGCATTAGCATTTTCCAATGGTGGATACGAAATTGTGACACTGAATTAAAAAATATACAATAGGAAAATTCTACTGTTGGCTGATAATTGTCCTGCTCATTCGCTCGTTACAAATCTGAAGTACATTAAACTTGTGTTTCCACCAAATGTCACTTCTGTGTTGCAACCTATAAACCATCTTGTTGTAAGTTGTTTAAAATCTCAATAGAAGCTTACAAAATGCATGTTTGACAAAACTGTTCCAGACTAAGGTTTTATGAATACAGTGCAATGATTAAAAATGTATGTCGATCATGTTCTCTAATACCTCTATGTTTTATGTAAAATAAAATATAGTTTTGTAATACATGAATATACTATTCCTAGTAAAATCTATGGACCTATGTGTAGGCGATTAAAAACATTGCAGGTAGTTATGACTATTGGTTTTTATGACCAAATATGAGTAGTCCCTTTGATGTTAGAACAGATTTTGACTGTACATTTATACAACTACAAATATTCAAAATAAATACCCTGGTCAAAATGAACGGAATATAATAGACATACCAATACTTCTTATAGATCGAGGAGAACCACTTCTACCATTGAAAACAGATTGATTTGAGCTCATCCCATTGTAATGTTGTTGGAAGTTGCGTGGCCGTACATCAAAAGCACTGTGTATCGACATGGGCGACGTCTCTCTTCTATAATATATACTTCTCTGATCCGATACAGATTCGGCGTATCTCTGTCGCTCAAAATTTCGAGGCATATTATACATTGTAGAAGTCATTGGATTGCGAAAACTGAAGTTGGATATGTTTGTATATGGGCCTCTTGCACTCATGATCTGAAATTAAAGTGACCTGTAACTTCAAAATTACGATAAAAGCACTTTGATAGAACAAAATAGAGTTACATACAGTATTCACATTCTGGGAGTTATAAACGTTAGAGTCAGATAATTCGCTTTCAATGTCAGTCATTTTGAATTACAGTATTACAGCACTATCGTCACTAAATTATTTTAAACGTTACAGAGAACGTACAAAATAATATACACGCAATACACATAAGTAACAACAAAAGTTACATAGTTTACACACGGACATCTTTCTAACGGTTCGTTTTGTTTGAATAAATTTGTGTTTCTGTGATGTGATGTAATCACAGAGACACAGACTAGGTACTCAAACTAGTGATTTCCCGTTGTATTACTTTACTCTTTGCTAGTGAATAGTGATGCCAAGTGATGCATTGAATGCACAAATAAATTCAATGTGACCAAATTAAATTTTATAGTGCGTTTAGACGTACATCGTGCAGCGTCCATGCTATGTCAATCATTGCAGGCGGGCAGGGCAACCGGCCTAGGGATGCAAGTGAAAAAAATACATCGAAACTCATCGTATCAATCAATATTTAAAGTATCGATAATTATCGACCAAAAAATATCGATATATCGTTTTTTTTTAAAATAAGGTATGAACATTTCATGCGTTATGTTATTCTTCTGTGCTCAGTGTTATGTTATGTACTCATGAGACATTCGGAGAAGGTTCAAAATTTGTTAAATAAAAATAAACTTGGGGAAAATGGCATTTGTAACTATGTCTTCAATCGTCGAATTCTTAAACAATTATAAATATATTGCGTTCCATATATCTGTCGCTTTAATCAAACCAGTTTTCGTCAGCTATATTCGCCAGTATTCGCCGGTTAGGTGGCTGTTATTGTGAGGTACAGCTATTCTGCGCTAACCTATTTTGATTTATATTTAAATTAGTTTAGTTTTATCACTAATAAAATGTTTATAACAAGAAACTGTACAAGGAACAACAAGTTCCAAACATCAAATTGTATGGAATTGTCGATGCAAAATGTATTTTGAAAGATACTCACGAAATTTTTGTATCTTTACAAGAAAATTTCTTAAAAATACAATTTTATATAATCATTTGCTGTTGATAAAGCAATATCAGATCTATGAAAAAAATTGCAGAATGTAAATAAGTAAATCATGATTGAAAGAAACAAAAGCGCTGGAATATTGAAATGTATAATATACATGCAGATTTAAATTCGCTTAATTTAAGAACATTTTAAAATAAACGAGGCGCAAGGCGAATACTAGGAGTATTTAATAGTAACATTTAATATGAAATTCGAGTTGTTAAAAATATATCGAAATTAATACGAATTCCATACTCTGAAAAAATATCGAATATCGATATGTCGAACTAAAAAATATCGCCGATATATATATCAAGCCTAATCAGGCCTTTTCTATTTTGAGGTTATACTTACCTTTAGTTCACTTGGTTTACTGAATAAAAAGTGGCAATGTATGTTGTGAATGGTTAATTGTTCATTATAATTGAATGTACCATAGTACTTTAAAGATGTCTTTTACTATAAAGCACTTGTTTATGTCATCAAAATCTTTGTGTGCTAAATTCCAACAGCCCATTATAGGGAATATAACTAGGTATAGCATAAAGAGTACGGTCACAAGTTCCAATAATGGCCTTAATAACTTGACTGATTGGGAAACGTTAAATAAAAAAAAGAAAGTCAGCAAGGCTATGAGAGCCTATTTGGAGAGAGCCCAAGAACATGATGATTTCATGAAAAGGCAGCAGTTTGAATATAATGTAGGAAAGCGACATCTTGCCAACATGATGGGTGAAGATCCTGAAACATTTACACAAAAAGATGTTGATCGTGCTATTGAATATCTATTTCCTAGCGGTATTTACGACCCTGCTGCACGACCCCTTATGAAACCGCCCGAGGAAATTTTCCCTGCACGCAAAGCTGCTGAATTCGATGAAGCAGGACGGCCTCATCACTTCTTATTTTATACAGGAAAACCAAATTTTTTTAAAGTTATGTTTGAAGCAGCTGAAAACATACAGCTTTCATACATTTTCGAAGATAAAGTCATAAGAAAAAAAACAACACCAGATCCTAATGGCAGTATAAACTTGAGTTCCAGTGTTTGGCTGACTAAAGACCAATTGGAACAAATGTTGGTAGAAAGGATAACTGATTTAGAATATGACAATTTTAAGTTAGTTATGGAGAGACTAGCTGCATTACCATATGCTTATAGACATAAGGAGTTTATTGAAAAATTTAGGAAATCAATTGGGTCCCAACGTTTTGCCATAGAAATTCCTAAACCAAGCTATGATGACAATGGACGAGCATTCATCACAACCTATGAATGCTTAAGAAAGAATGCCAGAGGTGATGTTACATTACGGTCTCCTGGAACTGGTAAAATTACAATTAATGGACAAGATTTGTCTTATTTTCATGATATACAGTCAAGAGAACAAGTAATTTTTCCTCTAATATTTACTGGTATGCAGGACAAAGTCGATGTAGAATGTAATATTGAAGCAGGAGGACCCTCAGGCCAGTCAGGTGCTATACGCTGGGGAATAGCTTGGAGTCTACGTAGTTTTGTTGATACAGATATGTTACAGAAAATGCAAGTAGCAGGTTTGCTAACAAGAGATAATAGACGTCGTGAGCGCAAGAAACCTGGACAACCTGGGGCTAGAAAGAAAGCCACATGGAAAAAACGATAACTTGAATGGAAATATTGCACACAATAATTCTATTTTATAAATTGATAAATGATCTTTCTTGAAGTATATAATTTTTTTATTTATACAAGTTTTATTATTTTTAAAAATAATTCATTATTAATTTATATTCATAGAGATTATTTTAAAATCATACAGACAGCATTTGGCCTATTGTAATAAAAGATAGAAGGAACGTGGGAAGGGGATAAGCTTCAACCTGCTTAACCTTTTAAACAAGGACATGCATTAATTATTTTAACTATTCTTGTGTTCTTAAAACTGTATAAATTAACAATAATAGTATACTAAAGTATAATTGTAGAATATTACATCATTAATGTGGTCAATAAAATTTAGAAAAATTAAAACAATTAGTTGAAATTGTTGTAATTTTATTTAATAAGTATTTTACACAAATTCAATTTTTTTTTTTATATGGCTTTTTCATAGATTTCTTTCTGCCTCCTATTTTCTTTTTAAACATTTGGTTCTTTCTGTCATTGTTATAAAGTCGTTTCTTTACCAGTGATTTCAATTCTCTTCTCTCTTTTTGTACTTTACTTTGTTGAACTTGGCTGAAGAAAATTAGGCCTTCTAAAAAGAGAATAACATTATTCGTTTTAAAAGTTAATTAGTATCCAAGATATATTTAGGATTACTCTAGGAAAATTAACTTGTTATACAATAATCTTACACATGTGTTAACATACAAAAGATTTGTATGAAACACAGTTTGAAATAGATGTAAACTATCACTTAATATTCGAATAAAAACTTTCGTGAGTGGTATTCATTTTAGTTAAGATATACGGTTTTACTCACGTGTATATTTCGGGGATGCCCGATTAATTTCGGACCCGACGGGCGCCCAAGGGTCTGTCAAGGGGTGAGGCATCCTACCGCGTCGGTTGCAGGTGCCAGACTGGATTATCGTCTGTCCCACTCCCACCGATTCATTTATCGTAACCACCGCCGGGATGTGGACGCCTGCGTTTCCATTGCGTTGTGTAAAGTCTTTTATCACAGGCACCGTGGTACATACTGAACTCACTGTGTCACTATTTGGAGCCGTAACTGTTTCGTGGGATGTCAGTTTCAAGGTCGGTCGCCAGGCTGGAGGTAATGCCCACCCATTGTCCCTATTGAAGTTCGTTGCCTCTCGTATTTTTCGCGGTACGAAATATTTTTCTCTCGCTAAAACGGAAGCCTTGTCGAAACGTATAAAATGAGCCGTGTCCCGTGTCCGTCTTCATGTTCAGCGACGGCCGATCTGTTGCAGTCCATGTTCTTCACACCGCGTATATGTTCATGTAGCCTAGTTGCCACGCTCCGACGAGTCTCACCTACATACCTCAAGCCACAGTCACGCCCCTAGTGGATCCACATAAAGTGAGTTCAGTATGTACCACAGTGCCTGTGATGAAAGACTTCCGTCCGTCCACATCCCGGCGGTCGTTACGACTAATGAATAGGTGGGACAGATGACAATCCAGTCTGGCACCTGCAACCGACGCGGCAGGACCCAACCCTTGATAAAGGGTTGGGTCCGAAACTAGTCGGGCATCCCCGAAATATACACGTGAGTGAAGCCGTTTATCTTAACTACTATCACTTAATATTTCATTTCTTCCTGTTATTGTGGTCATCAACATATAAGTGTTATACTACCTACTGGTGATTTAAGTATTTGTAGGCAATGGTAACTGCTCATCATACAGCGGTCAATGTTTACATAGTTGTATGCAACAAATAAATGTAATAAATAGTAAGTATATTTCAAGAACCTTTGAGCCGAGGATCAGTTTTAGAGAAAAACAAATTCTCCTTCCAGACAGCTTTTGTTTCAGTTGGAATTGGCAATGCATTTTTCACTTTTTCTGGTTCTTCAGATTCAGAATCAGAAGAATCGTATACAAAGGGATTCCTATCTGTAGGATCTAGGGGATTTTTTACTTTCTTTTTGTCTTTTGCTGTGTCTAATGATATATAGTCAGTGTCTTGGTTTTGTGGACCTGAAATGAAAAATAAATATACACAGATGACTCATGTTTCCACTTCCATAACTTGAGTTGTGAAGGCATGATGAATACAAACCATCTTCAATATTGTCATCCTGTCCAAACAAACTCCTTAGACTAAAAGTATTTGGTTGGGCAATAGCTTCTTTCAATGAATCACTGACATTATAAAATTGTTCCTTCGAAACTTCCACTTTTGGGACATCTAATACAGACTGTGTCTCTTTCAGTTTGTCTTCTTCTTTAATTTTCTTTTTGGATTTCTTTATTGGCTCTGGTTTTGGTTCTATTGGTGCCAAAAATTTTGCATGATCTGGTTGCATTGGGTCAAATCTAAGCATTCCTAATTTTGGTCTGCAAAATAATGATATTTCCTTAATTGAATAATAGTAAAGGTTAGATTATAAAGAAAATCAAGTTACATTAATAAACCTAATGAAACATAATATGGAATGTTTACTTACTTTATCTTCTTGCTATCTGAATCACTGGCTTTTGTCTTAAGTGTAACTCCAAGTACATCTTGTAATATATTAAGCTGTTTGGCCTTTTCATCTGCAGGTCCTAATTCAATGTCCTCATTTTCTGATTGTTTTTCATCCGAATCTGCTTCATCATCAATGAACCTTTCATCTAAGGTGAAACGTTTATCAGATTTGTATCTGGATTGCAAATCTAAAACCTAATTTTATACACAAATTGAACAATGCTCCAAAAAAAAAGTGTACTTAACAATATTATAACAAATGACTTGTATTAACCTTTTGTCCTTTTTTGCCCTCAAATTGCTTTTTAACTTCAAAGTTGAGTTCATCATCACTGTCTTCATTGTTGAAAAGAGGATTTCCATTTCCAACTTTAATAATTTTTTGTCTGCTTTTTACCTTTTGTTTTTCTTTCAATTCCCTATGTGAGTCATCATCATTGTCATCAAAAAGTATTTTTTTGTTTTGAACTTTATCCTGAAAAAGTGATTGAATGATTAACTATTTATTATACTATTGTGGTGTTACTAAACTTGTCACTATAGAGAAAAAGGTAAAGGACGGTAGTTGCGGGTATCCCTCCCTACGAGGTGTATTTCGCACCTAAACTGATTTTGGACTATCTCAAGGTCTTTCTTAATATTGTGTATTCCTCTATATAACAATTACAAATGCCCAGTTACTTTAACAACAAAAGAAAATTTATAATATTTTTTTACAAACCTTGGACACTACCGCCATCAACACACTCCTTACACCAGCCCTTTGTTTAGTTAAAGGGCCAAACTAGAATACTAATAGTTTTTGCCCCACGCTACTAGTATTCTTATAATAAAAGGAACATTTTACACAACTTAATGTCTAAAAGTGTTTTACACAACATTATCTCAAGAAAGTAGAATGTAAATAAAGTTTAAAACATCAGAATTATTAATCAAACGACATGTACAAAAGAGGTGGGGGGTTGGGGTGACTAATCAACCGACATGTACAAAAGGGGTGGGGGGTTGGGATGACCACCCATACGACATGTACAAAAGACAAAAGTAGACTTACTACACCAGTTAAACCAGTTTTGATAATCATCTTTTTTTCTTTAAATTGCTGCCTCTTTTTCTTTATAGACTCCATTCTTTTTCGCTCAGCTTCATATTTCTTATTATCCATTTGAGTTGCAGAATCCATTCCACCATCACCAAATTCATGATTATGTAATTTCACCCCTTCCTTAGTTTGTTTCTTTCTAATGATATTCTTATGATTTCCTTCAGCATTATCTATTTTTCTCTTTTTAGGATTCAACTTATCACTTAAATTCAACACTGGATTTTTGGCAGGTTTGTGATGGAGGTGGTTGTCCTGTAAGTTTAATTGTTATTAAAAAAGAATTATCTTCATCACTCAAAAACACCCACTGGACTAATTTGTGTTCAAACAAGGAAACATACATACATACACTCACTCCTAAAGCCCCAAAGGGATAAGCAGAGGCGTATTAAACACCTGCATTTTGCCACCTATAATTTGGTCCTATTCAGAATAATAGGGAGCAAACCTATTGGCGTCAATCGGGTACATTGGAAATAAAAAAAGGGAATATTGGTAGTATGTTGCAAAGGAAAGGTAGGTAAGAGGTTCTCCTCTTACCTACCTCTCCAACTCTCTTATCAACTACACCCGTTTTTTTTCTTTTGTCTATACTTATTATTATTTTTTGACGTGATAACGTCTTATAAATCGATGAACGCCGGCTGCACGCACGAAAAATTGTCACGTTCCGCCTGAGATAGAGAGGCACGATCGGCTTGAGCCGAGCGTGCAAGGGAATGCGCGGAACAAGCGATAGAGAGGCACGATCGGCCTAAGCGTTCGGTTATTGACATTGATATGATTTCGTGAATATATTTAAACAAATTATTTAAATAAAATTTGCAAATTTCAAAATTAAAAATTAATGTTTTTAACCAGTTTTAATAATATTTTGTTTTCTTATGACGTTATCACATAAAATTATCGTCGGTAAACCGACTTTACAGACAACCATTTTTTTTTTTTCTATCTTACTTATCCACTGTCTATTATACCTTTACAACTATCACAATATTATTCTATTACATAACTTATTACATATATATATTTTTTAAATAAAGAATACTAGCAATGTGCGTTACACATTACTAGTATTCT
This sequence comes from Euplagia quadripunctaria, assembly GCA_963859945.1. Classification (NCBI taxonomy): domain Eukaryota; kingdom Metazoa; phylum Arthropoda; class Insecta; order Lepidoptera; family Erebidae; genus Euplagia; species Euplagia quadripunctaria. The sequence goes on along the minus strand of OY982575.1, from coordinate 12,819,580 downwards.
TGTTAACCCCTCCAGGTGAGCTAAATGCTTGTGTTAGGGGTGGGTTCACGTCAGTAGTGTACTGGGTGGGGTTCGAACCTACAACCACTTGATCGCAAGTCTGACGCCTTAGCCATTACACTACCACCACTTCATATCTATATATTAATATATGAAGCGAAAACTTTTAACGAATATTGGGGGGACGGAGTAGTATGAAATTTCGCAAGTATAGTATTTCGTGTCACTTCGTGACGTGTAGTGACAAATGCTAAAATTTTTTGACAATATTTACAACAAAGTTAAGAAAAAATGCAAAAACGGGTACATACAGCTATGAGTGTCCAGTATATATTTTGACCTGTCATGGTACAAAAGTCTATACAATGACAGGTCAAGTAATATTGGCCAATGAAATAAACGATGGTCGAAATTCGACCACCATGGGATCTCTAGTGCCCTATTGTAAGTTTACTCAAATATTATCAATGTGTTGATGGACTAATCTAAGCATTTATTTTAATATGTAGTCAGATACTTCAATTTCATTTAAAAGAAAGAAAGGTAACTAGTGTTCTCTTACCTTTTCCATTTCTTTTTGTTGTGCTGCTGCCCTTTCTCTTTGTAGTCGTTCTAAGAAGCTTTCTCGTGCTCTAGTCACATAAAGCCTTTTACCATTAAAGTCTTCATTTGAAAAATGCTTAATGCCTAGAATAATTGAAAAATACTGTAATTAAAGCATAGACCACTAGGCAGTTCACTGCAAACATAGCAGTCACCATGTGTTTTTCCCTTAGATGAGTTACAGCACCTAAACTCTACCTACAGGTTGCCTTACTAACTGGAAACAACTCGCAAGATTTGAAAGTCATAATATGAAAGAGAATTAATTCTAAGTGAAATAGTTTAAAACCCACAAAAGTAATGCTATGAGGATAACCACTCCCCAAAAAGTTCTATAGCTATAGAAGAAATCTATAGCTTCTATTCTTTCATCAAATAGAAATATAAGTTTTTTTTTCATGGCAGTTTTAAGTATGGATGATAATTAGATGATTTTCCATTTTCTACGTTTTTCAAATCATCAAAATTAGTATAAAACATAACCAGGAAGTTACAGATTTGTTTCATAATTTCTGAAGATTTTTATAAATTCTTAATTTCACCATTATTACACATCATAGTTAAAGTCGTACTTACATGATTCCACATCCATATTTTGAGCAGACATAGAAACAAATGCGAATTTATTACTTTCATTTCCAGACGCAATTTTAGATTTTAAATCTAAATTTGTAATTTTACCGAAAGCAGAAAAGGCGGAAACCAAATCATCCTCTTGAGTATTGTCTGGGATGTTACCCACAAATAAACGAGTAGCAGATACCATTTTGAATTGTTTTTTTTAGTTTTTTTAATATTAAACCTAAAAATGTAAATATCTCTTTCAGTTCTGTCAAAATTATGAACAGAACAGAGTGCAATGCTGTGACAATTGAATTGAGGTTATGTTGTGGGTTATGTCCACAGTCCACAGAGTATACACCAACCAAAGAGTAAACTAACCAATGAGAAAGTAAATATTTGGAGAAACCGACACATATTAAAATGAATTTTGTCTCTTTTTCACTTAAGCATTGTTTAGTGAGAAAAGAGAGATAAACATAGTTTAGTGAATACGACTAATATTGGCTGCACTTTTCACGCACCATTTTAATCACCAGGTTGTGATCTGCTGTCAAACAGTTGTAAAAATTCTAGCTAGAATTAAGGTGAAAGTTTGTGTCATCTTTTGTGAAGTACGTATTCCAATGACCCGTTCTCATATATCACTACATATTATAAAACAAAGTCCCCCGCGTCTGTCTGTCTGTTCGCGATAAACGGAAAAACTACTGAACGGATTTTCATGCGGTTTCACCAATGGATAGAGTGATTCAAGAGGAAGGTTTATATGTAGTATACATGCATATTATTGTAGAGAAAAGTCGAGAAATTCAAAGATTTGTAATGTCATATCGTAACAAACATATTTTAAAAAGATCAATAAAAAAGTCCGCGTTGGTATATGTTTTTCTCCTAAGGATAAGCCACACCATTTATAACTTTTACATATTACAAAAAAATTATAGGTTATTTATCAAACTATTTTAAACAATACAGTATTATTCCTTATCCAATTAAATACGTTGTACATTTAATAAAAATGAATATCTTAGAAGATATCAGAGATTTTAAAAGCAGGGGCAGAGCGGCTTGCGGGCCGAACTGATTTTGATAATTCTTTTTTGTTAGATAGGATACCTCAAGGGTGGTCCCATGTCAAGGAAGTCAGGATCTGATGATGGGATCCTGATAAAATTGAGAGAAACCCTCGGAACGAATAGTGTTTCTTTTTACTTTCCATTACTTTATGAGGTTTTTGCGTTTAGAATCATCATCATATCATGTAGCTGAGCTAATGATGAAAAAAAAATCATATCATAAAAATCTTCACTACATATTATAAAATAAAGTCCCCCGCCGCGTCTGTCTGTCTGTTCGCGATAAATTGAAAAACTACGGCTATTACGGCAGCTTTTAACGTGTCGTGGTGCGTACAGCTTACAGCAGCCCTGACCTCCAGGACACGACAACCCTAAACCGTCTCTGGTCCATCTCTTGCTGTCCCCTAGTATGTATGAACGCCTTCCGTGTCATCCTTCGGTAAACAGGCATCATCTAATCCCACTTCTGACACCAATTTGAAACCGAGCTGAGGTTCGGGATTAGAAAGTTACAAGTTACAGTTTAGGAAAAAAATGGCGCAGTTTGCAATTAAGGCTAAAAAACATAAATGACAGTTAATAAATTAAAAATTTGAAAACCGAACTCACTGAAATTTATAGCACTTTTCAATATCATCACAAGCTACAATATCAGAAAGTTTTTTTTTCCTTAGATTGTTAAATAAAAAAATAACGCCCCACTTGCCGAGACTGCGGGCATCGAAATTCTTAATCGGCGCATTTTTTTACTATTTATCCAAAAATAAAAAGCGTGGTAATCCAAAATTTAGGTATTTTAGTTCCTTGACTGGGATAATAAGTAGAACATTCTACGAATAGGCTACTGCGTTCCGCTTTCTAAAGATGGCGTGCATCACGATTAAGTTTTCATAACCTTTTATGACTTCTTCTACTGGACAATAGATTATAGATGGCGCCTGCCGGTTAGACTTTGTAACAATACATATTTTGGGTTTCATAGACTTCCGGTAATTTTCATCAAATACTATGTAAAATGTTATATTTTAGTGATTTGTACATTAAAATAAAAAAAAATGTATTCAATAATAATATAATTATGTATTTATACGGGAATTAACGCGATCACGAAAAGGTATTACATACCTCTTAATTGCCTGACGTTATATAATAGTTATATCATGGAACGCGAAAGTTTTTTAGTTCAATAATAATACTAGTAATTACCGTTATTATACGTATTATCCGAATAGTACTTAAATATCCGGAAAATTAGGATATCCAGATAGCATGCCCTATATGTAACACATTATGAACAGTACCGGATTTCCGCCTAGGCCTACAAGGCTCAAGCCTAGGGGCTCCGCCAGTCTAGGGGCCCCAGTCCTAGTGGCGGGACCACCTACACACAAGCTCAAAAGCCTGGCTTGGCTTATTAATAAACTTTATCGAAAAAATTCTTAAAAGCATTGAAACAATATTACTAATTCGAGATATTTATAAGTTGGTGATCATATTGTGGTCTTATTTTTTCACTTGTCTACCAAATTGTCAAACAAACAAACGTCACCTAAGAAAGGGATTTTCTTCGGAATTTTGCAATCATTGTACAATTTTTTTGTGCATCAACACAGATGGAAAGTTTCGTTGTCAAAACTGAAATCAAATCTATCAGTCTTAAAGAGTCTTTCTCAGACAAGACGGTCTGCTCGAGCTAACGCCTGCCGAAGTCTATGTTCTTCCTAGGGTGAAATCAGGGAAAATCAGAGTTACCATTTATAATATCATCATAGATAGACAGATTGCAGAACTACAGGGACGCGGATCTGCTTATAAGGATTTAAGTAAAAAGTTTGGACTTTTTTACGTTATTCAATCGGTTGGAATCTAAACACATCAGTGAAGGAGCCAGAAACCTGATGGCTATTTATCCAGAGGATTTGGATAGGACTTTGGAAAACGAGCGTCTGCACCTTCGAGATCATTTGTCATCCAATGATGAAGTTGTAGAGCTATCGGCACTAAAGCTTAACAAATATTTATTAGAAAAGGGCTTTTTGGATATTTATCCAAACGTAGGCATTGCGCTCCGAATGCTATTGTGTATAGCAGCGTCAAACTGCTCAGCAGAACGGTCGCTTTCAGCGCTAAAGAGAGTAAAGAATTACATAAGATCTACCATAGAAGAGAACAGGCTAAATTCACTCTCTGTAATGAACATAGAGTCAGAAATAATGCAGACAATTGACTATAACGTCATTCGTTATTTTGCTCAAAAGAAAGCTCGCCGTATGATTCTATAAAATAGATTTACGTAACTATTTATGTGACGATTACGTAACGTAGACCGCGTAGTTTTGATGTTCTTAAATTAATTAAAGTCGATTAAAAATTATTTGTTCTGTACTAGTGCATTTAATTTGCTAAACCAAAATGGAATGATCTCGAGATGGGGGAGGGGGCCCCAAATGCCAAGTGCCTAGGGGCCCTAGCCCTCTAAGTCCGGGCCTGACTACGAAACATGTTTGTTACTCTCGGTTACACCTGTGAGTTCACTTAAGAAATGCACAAGTTTATTAATAAATAAAACCAATAGTAATATGTATATAAAATCTAATTCTACTACTTATATAACACAAAATAATTTCCTTAGATAATACTGTGTCAATTATGATCAAAACACAATATACAACAGATAAATTATAGTATACAAATTACATACAGCACAGAGTTATTTACATAGTTAACATTGATAATGTAGGAGCAGTTTTATTTTCTAAATCCATTTTCGTAATTGAATATATCGTGTATTTATCACCTCGCCCCATTACTATTTAGTTTCTAAATCCGAAATATAATTTAGGGTATTTTATATAACAAATATGAAAAGGATAGGACGAAGCAGATTAAAGCTGTGCAGCTGCCGGTCTGTGGAAGTACCTCCACCCTACAGAAAATAAGTTAACTGCAACAGAACACAAGTTTATCTTCTGGTGAGTAAAGGTCGCTTGGCTATAGTAGTGGCAACGCACAAGTGGCACCTCATTGTATCAACCGGCCCGTATATCAACTGTGTATTGTTTAAATATTAGTATTTAGATAAATAGGAGGGCACTGCAAATTTACTACATTAATTACAAACATTGGCCTATACATATAGTCAAATTCTATGCCTGATCAACAGAAAGAGATAACCCAATTTTAATTTGATCGATACTTAAACACAAACCGTTAATGATGCAATGTGGTCCTCGATAAAGCATTTGTCACTATTATAACATAACACTTTAATTCAATGTCCCTTGGGTACTACTACACACAAACTATTTCGAATTGGTATATGGGTGTAATAAGCCCTTAATAGGTTTTATCTCTAATTAATAACTGTAGAGATTAAAGGCACAGCTAGTGAATAAATGAAAACATTTGACTTAATATATAGGAGTTGTGTTGATTTAGTAGATAATAGTAGTAGTATAGGTACTCAATAGATAGTTTGCGTACACAAGTAATAAATATTAAATTGTTTCATTGTTAGATCTGAGAAAACTTTGAACAGTATGTATATTATCGATTTACAATAAAGTATACAATATTAACACAAACTACTAATATTCAATGAACAATTAACAGCTTTATTTGTATATATTAAGTTCCTTTATACAAATATATGATATTTACTTTATTTTTTCTATAACTTTTCACACACGTCATAATACTCGAATTTAGAAAACTTAAAGAAATATTTAAAATGACTATTGCGAACACA
>OY982575.1:12685955-12813386 GCA_963859945.1 Euplagia quadripunctaria | reverse complement strand
GGTTAAATGGTTAGATTATTTTGATTTTGATACTACACGTGAATATTTAATCTAAAAATAAATGACATACCTGACATCAAATAATTCATTCTGAATTTTCTTTATTAATCTTTTGACCACCAGAGCGTAAATGCATTGGCGTGACCCCCCCGCCAAGCCATAAATTCACCTCAAATAGCTTCAAAAATCATAGGGATTATTCCAAGATCGTATCGATAACAAAATAATTACCGTTCTTTATCGTCTATTTTTTTACAATAAAATACCACTTACCACATGAAATTTTATTTAATATCGTCTGTTTCCCAAAATAATCACGATTAAACAGTAGTTACCAACAAATGTAAGAACAGACATAAGAATAACAAAATATAATTAATATATTTCAAATTATTTAGTCACGGCACTAGCAGGGCTATATCACTCGCTCGAGGTCGCGTTTTATGTACCTACCTAAAAAATGTGTTTTTACTTCTGACGTGCAGTCTTACGACTGACAGTTTTTTTTATGTTTATTTTGTACTGCAAAAATGTCGTATTTTTCTTTTTCGTTTGTCGGATATAGCCGACGGTGGCGCTCAAAAGGTTAAACAACACCTTTGTTTGGTTCCTAACTATATGGATACAGAACCGCTACCGCCAAGACCGAACAATCAGGAACGTGGTTTATAATTTTACTGGTGTTAAAACTGGACAGATTGTGAACTCTGCAGGTCAAACCAGAAATAATACATTAAATTGTAAACGATTATATATATTTCATCAGTTTATAATATTGCGCGATTGTTTATAAACTGACGATGTTTACAATCTTACAAACAAACATAGGTGTTGTTTAATAAAGAAAATTCACTATTAATGATTTGATATCAGGTATGTTATTTATTTGTTTAGATTAATAGGTGTGTCACGGGTAGTAACAAAATGAAAATTTTAATAACCTAATCTAGCATGGTGGCTCGGGACAATTCCTGTTCAACCAATCAGCACTCAAGGTGCGTTGTTTTATGATGCTCGGGGCCGTCCTGCACAGTCTATAATGCGTCGGTTAATCAACAATTTTGTGTGGGAAGACACTACATATACTGCGTGGGGTATATTGAGTTTATCAAAATCTCTGGTGTATCCAGACATTTACTAACGATTTATGCAAACCTTTCGTTCGTTAATAAGTGTTATTAGTAGAAAAATTAAACTTGACCTATGCATGATAGATACATACATACACCCCTTGTGATATTTCGTGATTTTTCCGAACACTTGATATTCGAAACTGTGACTACTTGCATCAATCGAACAGTCAAATAATTTTATTTACCAAACAGATCAAAGCATTCTTCATGTGTGATGAAGAAACTAGGTTTTATGAACTACCGAGTAGGTGATAAAAGTGTAAAAATAGTTACCAGAGCCAAAGTGATTCGAGCAGTAGCGGGCCGAGCGCGGCGTCCAGCAGCAGCCAGGTCCACTGGCGCGGCGGAGGCAGGTCGGCGCGCTCCACGCCACCCGCCGCCAGCAGCCCGCCCACCACCCACGACAGACACCCGCACGCGCACCCCACCAGCCCTGCACACGTGCACACCAACATACTTACATTCAATATAATAATATATTCAATTCAATAAATACTTCAGACATTAGGGTCGGACTTCCTGGCAACAGCCAGTACGACTTACATAACATACATTAATTTTTCAATTCGAAAGAGTAGTTCCTGAGATTAGCGTGTTTAACCAAACAAAGAAACAAACTCTTCAGTTTTATAATATTAGTATAGATTACGTTAATGAAATTCTATATTTTTTTTTTACTAAAATTACATATTAAATATCTGATGTAGTGAGTTACTAATATTATTGTCAGTTATAAGGTACTATTTTACTATCTTTATAACGAGATCAAACCCTAAATATTCCTAATCCCTAAATATCTTAACTGGCATAGGCACATAAAAGTTCTTTGTAGTAGGACCCGTAAACTGATTTTTGTTTTTAAAAAGTTGCAAAACTCTGCTGACAAAAATACTCTGAGAATGGTATACTACGCGCTATGCCAATCGATACTATCATACTGTATACCAGATTGGGGAGGTGCCACAGACAATTTCTTTATTTGACTGGAACATCATAAAAGTTATGCTCTCTCGTCTATTAAGGTACTCTACTAAGCTGCTGTATGAAGAATGCAAACTATTAACAGTATACAACTATATTAACTCTGTGCTCCGCAAACATTCAGTCCGGCCTCCCGTTCAGCCAGTTGGTAGACTTAAATTCAAGGTCTTCTCACTAGAATCTCAAAATACATCATTTGCTAAAAGGCAGTTTCATATAAACTCCAATAAATTATATAATCACCTAAATAAAATCGGCAGATTTTAAGGGCGGCGTACTTTTACGGAGTAGGGGGTCCATAGTGCACTGATTAAGTGGTTCTATTTGATACACAATTGCAAACTGATCCGCAAATGTTATAGCAATGTCGTTGGAGGTAGTCACAGTTTCGCCTTTTTTATTAAGCAAAATCGTCGGTATGCTTACTTTTGAAGTTATTTGATGTCTTATATAAGAGTAGAATCTCTTTGGCCCTGTTTGTAAAATGCCAGTTTCACATATTCATATATATATAAGTAAAACATTTTTTCGTAGAAATTAAAAATCATTCATCATCACCGGAGCCTCTTCAAAATAATTAACTACACTGTTATTTTTAACAAGTTTATATATAGATTACATTATCATTGACTTAAAGTCTAAAAGATCCTATGGCTATCCCTTTAATTTGAAGAAACAGAGTAAGAACCTGCTTGTAAGTACATCTAAAGTTCTAAAGTATATGACTTACCAACGAGTAACGGGGAGTTGATTTCATCCCCGTTTCTTAAAGCTTGTCTATATACAAGTAAATGTATTGCATAACACAACGCAGAGCCGAGTGCGGCCAGCACTGCTATCCAGTTTGTTTGGTGACTTTCTGATACGCCCAGTACCACCTGAAAGCATAATTATTTAAAAAACACTGTAATTGAAAACAATATGATTTTTGGCTATTTTGGCTGATTTGATGAGGAGGAATTAACCTCCAATAAAGCTGCACGCTTGTGTAAGAAGTTGGTTTACGGTCGTCAGTGTCTTGGGTGGGATTCGAACTAGGAACGGAAGCACCTATTGTTTCAGTATCTAATCAACTTAAATCACTTACTTTTCATTTTTTAAAGATGAATAAAGCTCTATGCAATAAAATTTTATTTTAAATTTACAAGAAAAAATTTAAAGATTTTTAAATTTTTTTAAGTCGTTACAAATTAATAGGGCTTAAACCTGGTCAGGTCCACTCCACAATATAAGTATAAAGCTACAAGTACGCGGTGGGGTCGACTAATCGTAGGTACCAAAATTCAGTGAGCTGCCGAGCGCCAGCCGTGTTGAACCTTAGTTCGATGCTCATTAACGCACCGCGTCGCGACTTCCGTTCGTTTTTAGACTATCGAGTTATTTGCCTAGGTTTATTTGTTCACAAAAATAGAGTAATAGGCACATAACTTACTGGTAATTAAATATTATATATTTTTTTTTATTTATTACTTAATTCATTTTGGTTAATTAATTCTTTAAAAAAGACAACCCTAACGTCGAGGCGTCGTCAGATAGATAAGAGTTACGCGATAGAAAGATAAGTAACTTCTAGGTGAATATAACTGTAGGTAATTAGTGCTGTGCGACCTGAATTGCGACTTTATTATGTCGGAACAAAAGTCGATATTTATTTAAATGATTCGGCGGAGTGAGACTCCTGTACCTCTACTATTATGGATTCTGTGCTCGAACAAACAAAGATCATTAGGACATATACTGAGACGTACTGACATATTAAATTTTTTGATATGTTTGAATACTGCATAAATTATTTGTTTTTAGAATATAATAACGTTTATCTGTTACACAATAAATAACATTTAGTAATAGGTGAAATACCGGGTAAATCCATTTATATTATGTATCACCTCCATAGCCCTGATGACCAGCTTGCATGATATTTAAATAGTTTCATTACGTTGTAATATTATTATATTATAATCACCTAAAGCAAAAGGAAAGTCTACTCACAAGCCCAGCAGCTGTAAGTAGTACTGCAATGCATTTGGACAGCGTGAATCGATCGTTGGGCACTTGAGCAAATATGGCGCCGAGTGACAACGCAAATGCGCCCGCCGTTGACGTATACATAGTCGCTGAGCCCGTACTGGTGTGCAATATGCTTAACCGGTACAGGTAGTTTGATATGAACCACTGGAACAAAATTTTATTATTTTAATTTAAATTTTAATATTATATTTAACTAACTATAATCCTAACTGACATCATAAATGCCAAGGTGAAATAAACTCTAGATACGTTATCTAGAATTTATTTTTAGCCTTTGCAATATCTCATTCTTTTTCTATTCGTAAGTCTTACAGTTTAGGCGTAAAGACGAATTATGGGTAGAAGAATGATACCAAAATAGATTGATCTCTGCTGTTTTTTGTCACTGAACATACGTAGGAATAAACAAAAAAAACCGGACAAGTGCGAGGGTGACTCGCACACCGAGGTTTCCGTAAGCAAACAAACTTGTATGTACCTAGATAGTAGGCAGTGGCGTAGCGTTCCTTGGAGGGGCCCTGTATCAAAATTAGTTGGGGGGCCCAAATGAAGGGTAAAGATTTCTCACAAAAAAAAACAAAAATGCTTTAACGGGGGAATCCCCCAATAACCGATGCAGGATGTTGCCAACTCTTGGGCGCACGCTTAACCCGGGTATAAAAGAGATTGCTTTTTAGACTTTTGTCATTTCTAAAGTGAAAACTCTATAGGCACGTATGACAGTTTTTTTTATTTGTTTTTTCCCGGGAAGCACGAGATTTAGTGACATTGTGGATAACATTTTACAAATTTTTGCTTACACACGTTAGGGGCCTCTGTAGCTAAGGGGCCCCGTATCATTGATACGGCTGATACGGCGGTATCTACGCCCCTGATAGAACGTCGAAAGGTCTGTAAACATCGTACTCCTCCAAAACATATTACTTACATCCTCTCCATTCGATAGTCGTTCGTGTGCTATCTATACGAATATAATAAAGAGGAAAGTTTTTGTTTGATTGTTTATTTGAACGCGCTAATCTCTGGAACTATCTGTAAGATTGTATTGGATAGAGTATTCTAACATTTAATTGCAGTAGGTAGGTGTGACATCACTCTAAACCGGAATACGGGCAAGGCCCTCGCACGCAAGGGTGTGGCTGTGTCCTTCCTAGGGTATAGCCTAGTCCCTTGCAATAGACTCACTTGTGACTAGGGCACGCAATTATCCGGCCGATTCACTATTCAGATACTTCGAAAACACTATCCGGATAAATCCAGATAATATGGATAACGGCTTATCCTAACAAATACATGTTGAATACAATTCAATTAAATTTTTCAATTTATTATACATGTACTAATTAAATTAGGTTATCACCATTTTCATTAAGACCGGGAAAAACTCTTAGAAAAGTAGAACGTTAATACTGAATTATAATAAAAAAAACAGTCAGTCGTAGGACTGCACGTCAGAAGTGAAAACATAACTTCACAATGTATTTGCATATACATACACACACACATCTGTATATATATAATTAGGTTAAAAATAAAAGTATGCAATAACATATCTAAATGTATACATAGGGTACATTGGAAGTTCTGCGTTCCTGGCCGCTCATAAATGTTTGAATTTAGAATGTTATATTTTTTTAAATATAAGAAACTCGGCTCTGTCTTACGAATTTTCGATCAGGGTTACGTGTCCTAACGCGGGTTTTTTACCCATCCCAAAAAGAGCACAACGCAACGCCGCTAAAGAAAGTTTCACTTCAAAATTTAAGTGCTCGGCACAGTTTTTCCAAATCTTCATTGTAAGGCTAGTATTACACTAGCAACAGAAGTAGATGGTGTAAGGCACCATCGACTACAAGGTATTTTGTATCTTTGCTTGTTTGCCTAATAAACGTTAATAGTATAATAAGTTTTCAGATTCTAGTTCCTTTTAGTAATTAATGAATGAGAGCGTCATCATTATCAGTAAGCACTTTTTAATTATATTCATATAATAAATCTAGCAATTGTCTCAATGGATGGAACAAATCACATGAATTTTCTGCCTGAATTCATTGCAGAATGTTTAAGAAAATCTAGTCAAATATGACGGACTAAATCTTTATCTTTCGTTTTTACTTTCATTTTCCGAATCATATCTATCGAAGTTTCTAGTCTCTGAATATGGGGTTACAGAACTAACTGATGGATCTGTATCACCGTTATTATTTTTGTTAGTAGGTACATCTTCTCTTCAGGTGTTCTTTAGTCTAAGTCTTGCATAGAACTCGCAACTATGTTACTGTTGTGTATATTGGGTTTAGCAAATTCTTTTTTTGTTCTCCATCTGTGTTAGTGTCCACGAAATAATATTTCATACCTACTAATAAATTGTGGTCAGGTATACATTCTATCTACTATGCAGTTGAAGACACACATATATCTCGACCGCTTTCAAATACACTGTACCATTGATACGCACATGTTTTTAAAAAAGACGATTCAGCGTAAGCCCTATGTTACATTTGCAGCACTTTAACACAAGAAATTCCATTTGAAATGCAAAATTTAAGACATTTTGTTAGATATTATATCCATTACAAAAATCACAAGATGCACTTGAAGTGCACTCACAAAATGGTGCACTGTAAACAAGTTAAATGACTGGTGAAGCTCAAACTTAAACTTCTTAGCCACAAAAATAATTTCGAAAATCCCTTTAAGCGGGCTTATGGAAAACAGTTACTGAAATAATATGTTAAGCTTAAAAGAGACAGCTGCTAAAATTTTTGTCTCATGGATAAAATCGTACTAACTTATCGATAGTTTCTTCTTGACAGGTTGCCGCTCGAGTAGTGCCGAAAGGTCTGAATTTTCTGCGTAAAGTTCCCTGAACACATGATAGAACGAGTCATTTAGTACCCCACATTCGGATTTGGCTCTGGCCCGGCTTTTTCCAAAACTCAGCTCACCAAGATATCTATTTTCAGTCCACATATGACGTAAAGTGAATTGCGAGTTGATTCCGGAAAATGCGTTAATAATGTTTTGCAAATAAGGTCATACATCGGCTATACGTATTATTTCGGAATGGGGCTACTTTGAAGGCGAAACAATACATACGAATGGGTAGCTAGGCGCGTATTAAGTGCCCAGATTTTGCTGAAGGTTTTAATTTTGTCCCACTTACGTAATCTAGGGGAAACCTATTATCATCAACTAGTCACTTTAGGAAATACCTAGGAAAATGGGACTTTATGGAAAAGCAGTGGTAGGTAAGAAGGGAAGGCAATGGAAGGAGAGGGATATTACTCATTCCGATGTATAATCCGGGGAGTATAAGCAATTGCTCGAGAAGGTCAGAGTCGCATACCTGTAACTCGAAGTGTCTGAAGTCTGGAAGTCCGAGCCCTCTCACTCGCAATACAAAAAATTTGGATGAATACATATTGTGTTTTATTGACCAACGTCTGGTACTTTCTCAACATAGTAGTATAGGCGAATGCCTATTTCATTAAATACGATCTACAATATTCTATTCTAGTGACTTAGACATTAAAATAAAAGAAAAGAATGTGTAAATATTGAAACTAGATATTATCCGTTTTATTCGTATTACCCGAATAGTAGTATGCAGGATATCCGTATATTAAATTTCCGCGGATATCCGGATAATTCGGTTATCCGGATAGCGTGACGGAAAACGGCACCGTTTAGTTTTAGTAGGTGCGATTCCAACATACCACTTCACTAGTAGTCAGGTGAGATGACTATTCGTGGGGGTTTTCAAAAGATAAAAAACGGTGTAACATCTAGCTACGACCCTTAGGAGCCGAGCAGTGACCATGAACGCATTTATACTATTCGGTAATAGACGAGTTGATAAATGTTTATTTACTCGAAGTCACAATTAATATGGTTTTAATTTAATGTATAAATTTGGTGCAAACATGTAGCATTTATAAAGAACGTGCAGCTTAGTAATAGTTACGCACTGTGATATTACCCGGTGTACTTGAAGAACAGTGAAAGGAACGCGCCAAAAAAGAACATTAAAATAACAATTATATCTTATTTTACCAATTTTATAACACTGTTACCACTGCAACTGGTTTAAAGGTCAACTATGTTATGATTATATATCATTTTAATTATGTAAAGCTTGTAAGTATCGATAGTAGAACATTTTGTAGATAATGCTTATTTTAAAAGACTATATAAATGTGCCTAGTGCATTCCGGACCAGAAGTTTATGAATAATTTGATAACTATTATACTAGCAGTAGTTATTTTGCATTTCTCGTACTGTGTTAACAAAGTAATTTCGCAAAAACGTGCCGTAGAAGCTCTATGACTCTATCGCGATTTGTCTGGATCGCTGTGTCACTAGATCTCGCCATGACTAAATCACCTTTGAGTGCACTCAACATTGCCAGAATGTCAGATAGCGTGACGACTATATATTGCCTTTTGTTTTCGAGTACAGTTATCTTGATAATTAAAAACATTGCGTTAGTTTTTCCTCGAGCATTATACTAATTATTTCCCTCCTCCTTCCTCGAATATACAGTAAATTGTAACATCTTCATAGTTTTGTATTTATTTCCTTTAAATATTTATGTTATAATTAATCGGGGACCCTGAACTTTGTTTTTTTTTAACCGAAATTGGTTATTTTTTTATATATTATAGGAGGTAAACGAGCAGACGGGTCACCTGATAGTTAGTGACTACCGTCGCCCATGGACACCTGTAACTCAAGAGTCACAATTGCGTTGCCGGCCTTTGAGATGGGAGTACGCTCTCTTCTTGATGGTTTGAAGCAGGGGTATTACGGATATGAAATTTCGGATCTGGATACGGATATATGAATAATGTTATACCGGTTTCGGATATCGGATTATTTTGGGTTATCCGATAGTTTCGGTTACGGATATTAGATTTTTAAAGAATGAAACAGGAAAATACAGATGTAGATGTAGTATGTAAGAGTAATGACTTAGCATTATTTCTAGGTTATCTATTATTTGGTGGTAGAATCACAATAAAAAAGCAATGGTCGGAATATGTACAATTATTATAAAATATGTACTTGCATCTTGATGATTATGATAAAATAAATTAGTAAAACTCCACCTCTATCCGAAATTATTTGAAACTTTTATATCGGTTACGGTTACGGTTTCGGATAGATTTTTATTTCGGATATACGATAGTTTCAGTTACGGTTACGGAATTCCATAACATCCCTGGTTTGAAGGTCGTTTCGGTCCGGAAATATCGCAGGTGACAATTTGTTCCAGAGATTGGTTGTGCGAGGCAAAAAAATAATATGGATTATAATATAATAGATCTAAGGCTTGATTTCCTACATCTCAACCTTTAACCGACTTCAAAAGGGGGTTTTCGTGTGTATGTATCGCGATATCTTCGCCATTTGTGAACCGATTTCAATAATTCTTTTTTATTGATTTTGTTGTACTCAAAGTTGGTCCCACCCCATTTAAATTTTAAAGAAAATATTCCTTCAAATAATCCTACTAATCCCACTAATATTATAAATGTGAAAGTTTGGATGGATAGATGGATGGATGGATGTTTGTCACTCTTTCACGCAAAAACCACTGAACCGATTGCGATGAAACTTGGTATGTAGATAGTTGGTGACGTGGATTAACATATAGGCTACTTTTTATGCCGATATTCCCACGGGATCGGGACTTACGCGGGTGAAACCGCGGGGCGCTGCTAGTAACCAATAATATTAATAATATCCTGTGACATATAACACATCGCTATCTAGACCTAGACTAAGCAGAGCTTGTACTGTTGGTTGTAGTTAGATACATTTTTTTGTAAATACATACATATTGTAAATAGACGAAGTTGCGCGCAACTTCGTCCGCGTTTATAAATTTTCAGCGTTTTTGCAACATTTTTCATTGATGCTCCGCTACTATTAATAATATAATAATAATAATAAACGTTTATTTGGAACTAAAAAAAATATACAATACCAAACAAAATGGAAACGATGATAGCTGTAAAAGTATAAAACTGTGGCACAGCTACCAACGCCCCCTCCTGGTGGGAAGTAGGTTGTTCCAGACAAAGACTTAGAAAGTAATTAAATGAAATTGTACAAAGTTTTCTTAATATTTAACAATATTTAAAATAATGAGGTAGGGTATTAAATGTATGGATATGTGCTAACGTGTGCTTGTGTGTTGTGTGTGTGTGTGTGTGTGTGAGTGTGTGTGTTTGAAATGTTATGCTTCCACAAGTTTTTCTGTTGCATCATAATCAAGGGATTTTAGCCAAGTTTCAATTTTCTTTTTTAGTTTACGACCATTTAGGGAATAAATATTAAGGGTTTGATTGATTTTATTATATAATTTAGAGCTTATGTGTCTGAAATGCCGACTTGTGGCTACGGTGCTACGCGACTTTTTATCACATACTCTATCAGAGCGGCGTTTCGTGCTGTATATGATTGTATCGTATGGTTGTAATGATGTTATATAGCCTTCCTTAATAAATGGGCTATCCAACACTAAAATAACTTTGCAATTCGAACCAGTAGTGCCTGAGATTAGCGCGATCAACCAAACAAACAAACTCTTCAGCTTTATTACAGTATAGATACAAATATTTGTACCGAGCGGGAATAAAACCCGCGACCCCCGGCGCACTATGGAAAATGGTAGAACAATGGCATATCAAAAAATCGTTTTTACTAACGTCGTTACTGGCACACTTTTTTAAGTTTATTGAATAGTTTATGAGTTGAACTTTAAAAAAATATATTTTTTAATACCACAAAGTTTATGGTTCTTATGAATTCCCAATTCACGTCTAATGGATTTAATACATTCAAATTAATTTGTTGTAAAATGTTATGGGAATAGATTTAAAGTATTTTACGTTTCTAAAAAGCTCATTTGTATGTAGATTTTAAGACAACTCTAAAGTTGTAAGTTTCGTGTTTCTATATCGATGTAAAAAAACTTTACAATAAGATAAGGTAAAAAAGGCAGTTTTTTAACTTCGAACTTTTGACAGTTACCGATGTCTCCCGGTGCTTTACATTTGATGTTGTTTAGTTTTCAAAGTTATGGCGAAAAATGTAATAAAAGTCAGGAAACGGAAAACCTTTATCTGTTGCGGTTTCTAATGTAGACTATTTATTTGATTAGTTTGCGGTGTTTTTATATTAATTATTTATTATAATTGATAATAGGACGTTTTATCCGTATTGCACTCATATTGTGGTGAAACTTTAATTAAGAAAATGCACACTACCTTATTTTTCAAATAGTATACAAAGACTTGATATATTTATGTTGCTATCATAAATTCATGTTGGAACTAAACAGACCTTTAATTATTACGTATATTTTACGTATTTTTTTCATAATGACTACTACGTTCAAGTGTTCTAAGCGTGAATTATTACTTTCATATATTGAAGGAGGAAAAACACTTGAAGCACTATCAACAGTTTTAAAAGATAATTATCATGTTTCTGAAGACAACGTATGTTTCATTATCAGTGATATTCAAAGGAATATTATTCCATTGACGATGGGCCGAAGCGTCACGGAAAAAGGATTTATTTTTGAAAAAGAACATTAATTAATTGGATTCAGAATATTTAGTACCTACTTTACTGAACTCGAAAGACATAACAACTGACTCCATGCCATTTACTTTATCTGGAAATTATGGGGACTCGTCAAAACCAAGCAAGAAAAGAAAAAATACCATGCTACTTAGTGAATATGGATTTGAGCACATCTACAATGCCTATCCTCAGAGATTACGTTCAATAAGAGAAGGAACAGAAGCAAGACTGTGGAAGCACTAAGGCTTGCTGATAGTGATGAAAAGACCTTATATTTAAATCTCATGGATAACGTAAGCCAGAGAAAAAAGCTAATGGATCAAGAAGCCTTGAGTGTTTTAATTGATTTAGATTTAACGAAAGCCCAATATTTGTATTTAAGGGTTTTAACTAACGAACGACACTGTTTTACATTCCCACCATATTGTAAAATACAAGTAATCAAACAGACTTGCTATCCACCATCTTCAGCAATGGAAATTACAAATACACGTGCAAAAATATTGAATCTTCAAGATTTATTGGACTACACTGCAGCTAGGGTTTTAGCTATGGATTCGTGTTTAAGAATGGATTGAGAAATTTACTTTTATAGAGCAAACGGGGTTGTGATGGTTCATCTGGTCAAAATCAGTACAAGCAAAAACTTCCAGAGGTGTCTGAACTTATGTCTGATGCAAATTTGTTTATCACTTCTTTGGTGCTTATCAAATTAATCGATGAGCTAACGGGCGCTATTGTCTGGCAAAATCCAGTGCCTTCATCTGTCCGTTTCTGTGAAAGTATCATAAAGCATTTTGCTGTACTTCCTATTGGTCAACTTTCAGAAGATGCGCAAGAATCTCGTAAAAAATTTCATCTGCATCATGCCAGGAAGTGCTCTCGATCAGCTACAAATGAGGGCGTATTTCATACTGTTCTCTATAAATCAGACCCGTACATTTCCAGTCCAGAAAAATATAAGTATAGCAAAAGTGTGAAGGAACTTGATTAAGATACCCTAGATCTTCTGTAATTGAAAAAACTCATTTCAGATCCCGAAGTTCAGCAGGTATAATTTAGCATAGATATATATTTTTTCTCCTATTCATTTTAATTATAAATTGGTATTAAAAAACTTTCAAAATTTCATTCAACAATTATATTTGTTTTAATTGCTTATTTAAGTAACCTTATTCTTTTCTTTAATAATAGACGAGTCTAATAATATTTTTTTATTCACAATATAAATAGTATTTTCACTAAGGAAAAAAAATAAAGGCAATTTTTTCAAACATTTTGTTTTCGTTAATTTTCTTAACATAATATGTAGTGTAGTTAAAATAAATCCTGACAAATCTTTTTCAACAAATCGATTTCGATAACAACAATCGATCGATTTTTGATCCGAAACAGACCTCGATTTTCCATAGTGCGGCGTGGCAGTCGCATGCACTACCGCCGCACCACAGAGCCATACTCTTTTTTTAGGGTTCCGTTCCTCAAAAGGAAAAAAGCACCCTTATAGGATCAGTTTGTTGTCCGTCTGTCTGTCTGTCAAGAAATTTTTCTCAGGAACCCGTGGACGCATTAAATTGAAATTAATACCAAATACATAAATCTGCGGTCCTTTGAAGCTGTAAAAAAATCAAGCTTCTAAGTCAACGCAATCAAAGTTATAGTCACTTAAGCCTTAGATTTGACCAAATTTCAACATTTCGCAGGTAAATCAAAACCTATTAGCCCAAGAGCTCATAACGAATTTTGAGAAGGTACTTTAGGCCGTTAGATATTTTGAACAGTAAAACTTCAATGCCATTCAAGTATGGAATGGAAAGTCTGGCTGACCAGATCGGCACTCAATCCTACTGCGCATGGTGCATATCCTGCAAAATATTTCAGCCAAAAAAGGTATTTTAGGTCGAATGGGACTTAAAGAAATAAAAAGTAGGCGTATTAATTAACATAAAAATAAAAGAGCCAGACATTTTAAGTTGTCTAAAATAAGAGCCAGACTATCCTGAACTAGTATTAAAAAAGTGCCAAAAAAAGGTATTTTAGGTCGAATGAAACTTTAATAAACAGAAAGTAGATGTATTTATTTAACATAAAAATAAAAATGCCAGACATCTTATGTTGTCTAAAATTAGTGCCAGACGACCCCGAACACGTACTAAAGTGCCCAAAAAGGTATTTTAGGTCGAATGCGACTTAAAGAAATAAAAAGTAGGTGTATTAATTACCATAAAAATAAAAGAGCCACACATTTTACTTTGTTTGAAATTCAGACCTAACGACCCAAACTTGTATTAAAAAAAATTTAAAAGATTTTTAGGGTCGCCGAAATTATTATGGTACCTACATACATTGAATATTTTTAAAAATACAATTTAAAAAGTCTGAAATAAATAGTTTTTAATAACCGCCCAACGCGGGGACGTGACGTAAAAAAATTGCTTAAAAGTGCGAGTGACAAACCTCATAGGTTAGATGTAAGAGCGAGTGAGGCGGTTGGTCGTCAGTTGCTAAGGATTCAACGTGTTCTACCACGATTGGCGAATAGACAGATCACGTGACTTGGTAAGTAGGTTGCTAACGAGTGTTTGTCGATGGACATTTTTGTGGCATTTAGAACGCATTTCCACTAAGCGACTAGCCGCTGGCGGCTGACCGCCAAAAAATAATAACTTCAGACATCTCACACCTGTACTGTGGTAACTAGACTGCTGAAAAACATACTTATATATTACTAAATACAATATTATTAATAAATTGGACCCAGACACAGAACAGATGATCGTGATC
This sequence comes from Euplagia quadripunctaria, assembly GCA_963859945.1. Lineage (NCBI taxonomy): Eukaryota > Metazoa > Arthropoda > Insecta > Lepidoptera > Erebidae > Euplagia > Euplagia quadripunctaria. The sequence goes on along the minus strand of OY982575.1, from coordinate 12,798,857 downwards.
ATCACACAAATATTTGTCCTGGGTGGGCATCAAACCCACGACCTCTGACTCAGCAGCCAGGATCGCTAACCACTAGAACATCAAGCCTTTATATATAGACATATAAGCGTATATGCGTATTGCGGTTAAGTCTATACTTTATGTTATTGTAGGTATCGAACTAAAATACTGTTTTTGAATACTTTTAAATACAAGTTATGATTCGTTTAGCCATAATTTCAGACGAAGTATGATGTCTGGCATTTTTATTTTTATGTTAATTAATATTATGTCTACATTATGTTTATTTAATTTTCATTTAAACTAAAATACCTTTTTTGTGAACTTTTTTAACACATGTTCAGGGTCATCTGGCACTAATTTCAGGCAAAGTAAAATGTCTGGCACTTTTATTATTACGTTAAATAATATATCTACTTTCTGTTTATTAAAGTTTCATTCGACCTAAAATACCTTTTTTTGGCACTTTTTTAATACAAGTTCAGGATGGTCTGGCTCTTATTTTAGACAACTTAAAATATGTGGCTCTTTTATTTTTATGTTAATTAATACGCCTACTTTTTATTTCTTTAAGTCGCATTCGACCTAAAATACTTTTTTGGGCACTTTAGTAGGTGTTCGGGGTCGTCTGGCACTAATTTTAGACAACATAAAATGTCTGGCATTTTTATTTTTATGTTAAATAATACATCTACTTTCTGTTTATTAAAGTTTCATTCGACCTAAAATACCTTTTTTTGGCACTTTTTTAATACAAGTTCAGGATGGTCTGGCTCTTATTTTAGACAACTTAAAATATGTGGCTCTTTTATTTTTATGTTAATTAATACGCCTACTTTTTATTTCTTTAAGTCCCATTCGACCTAAAATACCTTTTTTGGCTGAAATATTTTGCAGGATATGCACCATGCGCAGTAGGATTGAGTGCCGATCTGGTCAGCCAGACTTTCCATTCCATACTTGAATGGTGGTGGAGCGCCAATATATTTATAAATACATACATGATCGCACCATAATATATTTCATTATATTATTAATTTTATAGTAATTATAGTAAACCGCTTTCTGTTTGTCAAATGCAATTATTGCTGGCACTACTGTAATATTACCAATGTACTCGACGATCTCAAGAGATGGCGTTAGCAGTCCTCAAATAATGCAATTGCGCTGCATCTGATTGGCGCAAGAAAAACGGGCATACCCTGCTATAATCTCTTCTCGCTGAAAAACGCAACGCATTAAAAAAAAGTTTGTTCCGCCACGGACATCAGTTATCCTCGTGACAAGAAGCTGATTTTCCGTTAGTCCTATAGCCGTGTAGTGTTTGGACTCGCTTTGTAACCTTTACAAGGTGTTTGTGGAGTGCTTCAGTCTTCGATCGTGACCGGCCGGTCAATACCTGGACGTTTCAAAAGACCGTAGAAACCTCGACGCTGCTCGCTGCCTTCAAGAGGATCGGGACTTGGTCGGTGTTGCAGGTCAGTGCTGGCATGATTGTTTGATCGATAGAAGCGGTTTACTTCCCTACACCTAGTACGCTATAATAATTAATTGTTGAGCAATCACACCCGTGGTTGGGCTATTTACACGCCTGACCAGATAAGTTGGTCCTTACGAGTACGGATAGGCCAGTGATTCACGTAAATATTGGTGAATTTACTTTCTATTCATAACGTAACATAAAAAAGATTCACGTAATTTTAGTGAATTCTTACCGCCATTTTACCTCTCACAGATTTACGTAAAATTGGTAAATTCTGTGTTTAAAAACGCACGAGAACTACGTAATTATTGGTAGACTCGTATTTAAATATAATTAATTGTTATATTTGGTGAATTACGTATTAATTGGTAATAATATCCATTATACTCAATTTAGTTGAACTTATTTATTCCTACCCACTTATTTACCGCTCCATCAGTGTACTTTACGCTAAGTCATTTAGGATTTAAATTTAACTTATATTTTTACACTAACGAGGTATACATATCGCTTTGTAGTTTTATTGTGATATTATTTTATAAACATGACGGAAAGCGAATCAAGTTACGAAGTCATGTTGGCTATGTTGAATCAAAAGAAAGAATTATTATTTCAACGTATTAATCGTTTGTACACATCTTCGAAAGGTATAATTTCTTTCGATTCATCAACACGAGCTAACGAGAACTTTCTGGCTGAAACGGAGATAATAGACGATTTACGCGATAAATTTGAGTCTATTGTTGACAAAATAAATAATATAAATTTGTCAACAAAGATTGCGGTCAATCCCGAGTATTCTTGCCTCGATTCATTTGATGATTTATACTCGAGAGTTAAACGCGTTAGAAATAAAATAATAACCACTTCGAAGCTGCGTTCCCTCGACACAAGTAGCTCGATCAAGTCCGTAGTGAAATTAGAACCTTTAGTAATTCCGAGTTTTGACGGACGCCCTGAAAACTGGAATACATTTTATCAGTCATTTAAAGCTAATATTCATTTGAATCAACAACTTTCTGACTCGCAACGTGTACAGTACCTAATTTCTAAACTCACCCATGACGCACTAAAATTCACTTCCGGTATTCTTCCGTCAGGTGAAACATATAAAATACTGTGGGATAGTTTGGTTAAGAAATACCACGACAAACGCTCATTAGGTACACATTATCTCAATAATATATTGGACTTAAAAACTTGCACGCACACTGCGAACGCGCTCGATACTTTTATTAGTAAATACTCCGCTTCGATATCAGCTCTAAAAGAATTAGGTATAACGGATCTCACTGATTTTATGTTTCTTCAATGCGCTTTGAGAAAGATGGATCCTCAAACCATCCAAGCTTTTGAACTTTCGATTCGGAATGTGGAAGTGCCTACGACACAACAGCTTATCGCTTTTGTACAAGATCAGGCTAAGATTTTAGAGCGTTCAAACCCGCGGAATTCGTCATATACGAAACCCGCTGCTGTTGTTATGTCGCCCTCACGCGACCGGCGCGCTCATCACACCTCCAAATCTTTCGTCGCCAGTGAGTCTGCTAATAATGTAATTACCGCGAATTGTTGTTTGTGTAGTGGTAACCATCGACATTTATATGATTGCGCTCAGTTTAAAAATATGCAAGACGCAAAGGCTAGATATGAGTTTATTAAATCGAAGCACGGTTGCGTTAATTGTTTAAGCACTTTACATAAACTTCCGGATTGTAAAAGTACGTCAGTCTGTTTCTGTAATAAAAGACACCATAAGTTATTACATTTTGATAGCACTAATTCGCAATCGCATGCGGTAATGGTAAATACCGCCGTCGCGCACTCGCCGCCGCACGCTCATCGCGCGACCATTACTTGGCCCGCGCCCGCGCCTTTTTATCGCGCTCACACGACTTCGTCGTGCGTCCGAGCGCCCCCGCTTGCTACAGAACCAGTTACACAAACACAGTCTTATACTTCTTGTCATAAGGGTGATATACTTTTGTCAACCGCTCAGGTATACGCGCGCTCTAAAGGTAGCGCTGGGATTAAATCTGTAGTTAGGTGTTTGATAGATAATGGCTCGCAGAATAATCTAATAACATCTGCTTGTTCTCGCTTATTAAATTTACCAATAATACCGTTGAATAATTCCTATGTCAAAGGTGTTGGTTCCGCTTCAAGTCCGATAATTGGGTATGTTTATTTGGATATTGAATCTCGTATTTATCCGGATCAGAAATACACTATACACGCGTTAGTTGTAGAATGCATTACGGATCAATTACCTTCGAAATTCATCGATTGTGATCGCGACCTAGATTTTCGTAATCTTCCACTCGCTGACTTAAGCTGGAATATTCCGGGAAAAATCGATTTATTGTTAGGTGCCCAGCTATTCCCATTCATATACTTAGGGAATGTGGTCGAGTGTGGGCCGCGCGCACCGTGTGCTTTATCTACAACATTTGGTTACGTACTTATGGGAGATTACCCGCGTAAAGATATTTTACCTACTACCGCGTCTTTTTCTGCGTTAGCGCTTAATGATGTAGTGCAAAGGTTCTGGGAACTTGAAGAAGTACCCACGAAACGCTTGTTGTCGCCAGAGGAGACAGAGTGCGAAAATATTTTCACGGCTACCGTGACCCGTGACGATGTAGGTCGTTATACAGTTGCATTACCGTTCTGTAGGGACCCTTCGGAACTAGGTAATTCGCACGCTACCGCTTATCGCCGTTTCGTTTCACTCGAGCGTAAGCTACGTCAGGCACCGATAGTGCGCGAAAATTATAACAAAGTTATTCAGGATTATATTGATAACAATTACCTCAGCCCTGTTAGAGAATCTGAGCTGTCTTCTGATGGTTATTATATACCGCATCACGCAGTAGTCCGACCTGATAAACCCATGCCGCGCATCGTATTGGACGCGAGTGCTAAAACGCACACAGGACTTTCGCTTAATAATATATTACATATCGGACCCAATTTACAGGCCGATCTGTTTTTATTATTATTAGATTTTAGATTATTTCCTATTGCAATGAACGCTGATATAAAACAATATTATTTACGTATTGGTGTACCAGTAGACCAACATAAATACCTACGCATTTTATTTAGATTCAACGAATCTGAAAAAACTCGCACTTATGCCTTTAATAGGCAACCTTTCGGTCTCAAGTCGAGCCCTTACATAGCTATGCGCACTGTGCGACAGCTGGCTACTGACATGAGTCCGCTCTATCCTGATGCCGCGAAAGTGGCAGAGACCTGCCTGTATATGGACGATTTGGTTCTTTCTATTGCAGATGAGGATACTGCCACGCAATTGGCTCACAACTTGATTAAGTTTTTCAAATCGGGTGACTTTGACTTAGTGAAGTGGTCTAGCAATTCACAAGCGCTACTTGACTCGCTTCCCGACACGCACCGCAAGTCGCTTGATTTTGATGTTGACATTAATGTCTCTAAGGTCTTAGGTCTCTCATGGGAACCATGTAAAGATAATTTTCACTTCACATGCGCCACAATGAATGAAAGGTGCACCAAGAGAAACATACTCTCGATGGTTGCACGACTATTTGACGTGCTCGGATTGGTCGCGCCTGTGATTCTCTATGCCAAGTTGTTAATTAAGAAACTGTGGCTTAGTAAGTGTGATTGGGACGATCCAGCACCGGAGCACATACGCACATGTTTTTCCGCTCTTGCTCAAGAACTTCAATTGCTTGACACTTTAAGAATTCCACGACATGTAGGTGTCGAAGTTGGTTGTGAGTTACGTCTTGTTGCTTTTTGTGATGCTAGCATGAATGGTCTGGGATGTGTCATTTATGCCCATTGTACCTACCCGTCTGGCATTCAAACTCGCATTCTTTGTGCTAAATCAAAGGTTTCGCCGACAAAAATCACTACGCTCGCTCGCTTAGAATTATGCGCTATTTTACTTATGTCAAAATTAATAAAAACTGTGCGAGACACTTATGCAACACGTATGCCCATTGCTGGGATATACGCGTTTTCTGACTCCACGATTGCTTTATCATGGGTTCATTCTTCGCCACATCGTTGGTCAGTTTTCGTCGGTAATCGCGTCGCTCAATGCCAAGAAAACTTGGACTCTAAACATTTTTATCACATTGCCGGAGCTAGTAATCCAAGTGATTGTCTTTCGCGTGGTATGCTTCCATCGCAACTTTTGACCCACGATTTGTGGTGGAACGGTCCTCCGTGGATTCGCAGCTCATCTGAGAATTGGCCGATTAAACCATTCTCGCTTAATAAGTGCTCTGACTTACCTGAACTCAAGGCAAGTGTGTTGGCTGCTATCACTCACACAGAGCCGCCGTTGCTGTGTACGTTAGCACAACGTGTTTCTTCTTGGGAAAAGTTGCTACGTATCACCGCATATGTATTAAGATTCGCAAGGCCTAAAGCTAAGGTCGAACCTCGTTCTATAGCAGGGTTGACAAGTGCTGAGAATGTGTTAATTCTCGCCGTTCAATCTGTGCATTTCCGTGAAGATATCAAATTGATCAAGGCTGACAAATTACCCTCAAAAAAGCTGCAAAGCCTCGTAGTCTTCTTAGACAAAGAAGGGATTTTACGCATTGGAGGAAGACTCTCTGGCTCAATGCTTCCCTTTGAAGCTAAACATCCGGTTCTCCTTCCAAAACGCGATCATATCGTTGACTTAATAATACAGCATTTTCATATTGCCAATTGTCACACCGGACCTGGGCTTCTTATGTCTATTATACGACAACGCTACTGGATCTTGGATGCGAGAACTGTTATCAGGTCCAAATTGCGAAAGTGCAACACTTGCTTTAAATGCAATCCAACGCATCCAACGCCTATAATGGCTGACCTTCCTGATTACCGTGTTTCAGAGGCCAAGGCATTTTGTCACACTGGTGTCGATTACGCTGGTCCGATAAGGACAATTCTTTCTCGACGCAGAGGTCAACATGCTCAAAAGGCGTACATCGTTCTTTTTGTTTGCATGGTCACACGCAGTCTACATATCGAGGTGACCAGTGATTTAACTACTGAAAACTTTCTAGCCGCTTTTAAACGCTTTATTTCCCGTCGTGGACCAGTTTCATGTCTTTATTCCGATAACGGATCTACTTTCATAGGTGCGAAGGCACATTTAGATGAGCTGTATAGTTTTTTAATTAACTCTAGCTTCAAAAATGCACTGTCGAATGAGTTGCTGTCTCGACGCATAGAGTGGAAGATGATTCCTCCAAGATCGCCAAATTTTGGTGGTATGTGGGAAGGGAATATAAAGAGCATGAAAACGCATTTATATAGAGTGATAGGAAGTCAGTTACTTACATACGAAGAACTGCAAACTGTTCTCACTCAGATAGAGTGTATTCTTAACTCTCGTCCATTGAGCGTATTATCGTCAGACCCTTATCCTGAAGTATTAACTCCCGCGCATTTTTTGATGTCTACTCCGTTGCAACACTTACCCGCTGCTGATTTATCAGATCAACGATTGAGTCTGTTGGAACGTAAAAAGTTGTTAGATAGCATGGTCCAATCCTTTTGGAAGAAATGGCACTTAGAGTATTTGCACACGTTGCAAGTTAGGCAAAAATGGGCTACTCCCGACAAACCAGTAGAAATCGGAACTGTTGTTCTTCTTGAGCAGGAGAATTCTCCACCGTTGCATTGGCCGTTAGGAGTAATTACGGACGTATTCAGGGGCTCTGATAATGTAGTACGCGTAGCGATAGTTAAAACTCAAACTGGAATTTACAAACGCGCTGTAACTAAATTATATCCTATTCCTACACAATAAATTCAACTTAGTTTAAACATAATTTAATTAGTTTAGGCCGCTATATTTATCATATTTATTATTTATTCGCATAATACATCCGCTGTGTACTCTCAATCAGTTAGAAAGTTCGCTTGTTTTGAAACATCCTGTGATGTTCCAAGGCGGGGTGCATGGTGGAGCGCCAATATATTTATAAATACATACATGATCGCACCATAATATATTTCATTATATTATTAATTTTATAGTAATTATAGTAAACCGCTTTCTGTTTGTCAAATGCAATTATTGCTGGCACTACTGTAATATTACCAATGTACTCGACGATCTCAAGAGATGGCGTTAGCAGTCCTCAAATAATGCAATTGCGCTGCATCTGATTGGCGCAAGAAAAACGGGCATACCCTGCTATAATCTCTTCTCGCTGAAAAACGCAACGCATTAAAAAAAAGTTTGTTCCGCCACGGACATCAGTTATCCTCGTGACAAGAAGCTGATTTTCCGTTAGTCCTATAGCCGTGTAGTGTTTGGACTCGCTTTGTAACCTTTACAAGGTGTTTGTGGAGTGCTTCAGTCTTCGATCGTGACCGGCCGGTCAATACCTGGACGTTTCAAAAGACCGTAGAAACCTCGCCGCTGCTCGCTGCCTTCAAGAGGATCGGGACTTGGTCGGTGTTGCAGGTCAGTGCTGGCATGATTGTTTGATCGATAGAAGCGGTTTACTTCCCTACACCTAGTACGCTATAATAATTAATTGTTGAGCAATCACACCCGTGGTTGGGCTATTTACACGCCTGACCAAATGGCATTCAAGTTTTACTGTTCAAAATATCTAACGGCCTAAAGTACCTTCTCAAAATTCGTTATGAGCTCTTGTAATATATAGGGTAGGTACTTCCCATTGACCTAGAATCATGAAATTTGGTTAGAAGCAAGGTCTCACAGCATAAATAAAGGAAAAAATCCGAAAGTCGTTAATTTGTTGTTATATCACATAAAAAAAATAGTTTTGTGATTAATTACAAACTTATATTTTGCGGTTGGCAAGTTGATTTTGTCGTACATTGCAACCGCAAAGTTAAGTTTGTCTTTCGAAAAGACGGACAAACGTCTTCTAAAATTGATTCCCGAGATGAACGTACTATCTGCATTAAATACAAGTTTGTTTGCTTACGGAACCCTCGGTGCGCGAGTCAGACTCGCACTTGTCCGTTTTTTTATTTGCTACTAGCTGCGCCCCGCGGTTTCACCCGCGTAAGTCCCGATCCAGTGGGAATATCGGGATAAAAAGTAGCCTATGTGTTAATCCAGATCTCCAGCTATCTACATACCAAGATTCATCGCAATCGGTTCAGTAGTTTTTGCGTGAAAGAGTAACAAACATCCATCCATACTCACAAACTTTCACCTTTATAATATTAGTAAGATCTAATAGTATGGTGTTGCTTTTTCGTAACGAATTTCGTACAGGTACTTACCTAGTTTTTTTTGCTATAAAATATGGCTCTCTTTGAACAGATTTGACATAACAGATATCATTCTTCGATTCTTGTCAGAAATTAAGCAAGTATTTTCTTAGACCTAACACGAATTAAAAGAAAGAATTATGTAGGTACAGACGGATGGATAACGTTGTAGGTAGAGAAACGCATGGACTATGATTAGGTTGCAAGTAAGTCAAACACAGCTGCTTGGGAACAAAAACTCAATGCCATAATTCGAATAAACCTACTTACAGGTACACAGAATAGAAGTGCAAGTCTAAGATGGCGTCTGGTTGCGGCGGCGGCAGCCCTCCGTTGAGCATGTTCCGTGGCCCGCACTGAGGCGGCCCAAGACAACCTCGCGAGCAAAGCCTCACTGGCCATCGCCGCTGACATGACGCGGACCTGATGTAAAACAATTAAAAAAAAATCGATCTCTCCTCATTTTATTTAATTCAACTAGTATGTTAACACACATTACCCGATAAGAAACGACGGCTTTTAATGTACATAACACTATCTTTATTTTACTAAATGCCTTTATATGTTCAGACCATATTTTATGAGTAATCTTTTATTTTTTGTATGTGATATAGATAGATAGATTAGCAAATGGTCACATTCTGAGTGTTGAAGATTGACTACATTTTAGTAATTTAGGTACATAAATAAGATATGTAATTAGATATATCAGTGTGCCCCCAAGCACATTAAAATACATTTACCTCAAATGCCTACAAAATAGAGGAGTAATAGTTTCATTCCGAACCCACCACTAGCTGTCGGTTATTACTGACAATGGCGTGCTAGGCATGTCAAATATTGAACTTCGAGATGTGTGTTACTGTTTTTCTACTATTAAATGAGATTCATTGTTTTACCTTTGAATGCTTTACAAATAATATTATTGTAGTTTTGAATAATAGCGAAAAAAAACATAGAAAAGTTATTTTTGTATGTGTATTTTGTACTGCAAAAACGTCGTATTTTTGTCGGTCATTGCCGTCTGTGGTGTCATGGGCACATTTTTGTTTTGTCAAATATAGCCGACCGTGGCATTCAAAAGGTTAAAAATGATTGTATGTGCAACAATTTACCTCTGCTACTTTATTAAATCGAACAGCTCTAGGTGCTGCATCATCACTGTCTGTTGTCTCCCCAGCCCTGACTGGTACAAAGGTGGAGTCCCCCTAAAACAGAAGTAGTAATTGTGTAGCAATACACAATCATTATCAGTCAGTATATCAATTAGTTTGGATGAATGAGAAAATATACAAATTATACATAAGAATTTGGTGTTGTATTTGTCAATTAATGAAAATAATAGAAATAAAACGATTAAACCTAATTGAGTGCAATTTAGTGAAATCTTAGGCTCAGTAAGTAAGATAACTAAGACTTTTATAAAACACTTACCAAACTACTATTAGATTCATTAAAATAATTTTCATCATCTGTTTCAGCTATAGGTTCTAATAATTGCTGAAAAATTGTTAAGATATTAGACATGAGGTACATTTAAACTAGTATATCGAAGTAACTATTAAGTCAGACTAATCAGAAAAAAAATTCAGAAGCAAAACCAAACAAATCAATCAAATTTCATTGGATTTTGACATTACATTGACATTAAGAAAAAGGAAAACTAAAAAACACTTTCCCGAAATTTTTAGTTGTTTTTCTGTCCAGTAAAATGAGTGAATCTAACGATGAAATTCGATATATTCTGAAGTTTTATTACAAAAAAGGAAAATGTGACTCAAGCCTAATGCAGTGTCAGTAAGAGTAGCACAAAGTTGGTTCAGTCCGGGAATTTTAATGGCAAAGATGCAACTCGCTTTTTGAAAAAGTTGAGTAAGATCGGCATACCCTATGTTTGACAACAGATTTAGTCATCAGTATGACATAATCATCAAATACTTGGCTCATCACAACTATGGCACTGATATTGCTATGTAGACATAAATTATATATGTAATAATAAAATACATTTTACCTATTACAATGTTTGTAACATCTTATTTCAATTTATTGTAGACTTATTGATATAATCACCGACAAATCATTTGAGTTCATGTTCACTTTTTACTGATATTTTGGAACTCTTTGTCTTAATTAACACATATATATGTCAGAAAATTTTACATTGTTGAAAATGCAAATACACTGTTAAATGTCACATTCGCTTGATTTTGAAGAACAGATAAAAATAACTTGTCCTTAGTAAATCCTACTTGTATATCTTGTTTAAAAATGTATTACTGTATTTGTTCAGTATTAAACTCACTGTATAATCAGCAGGTTGGCAGGGATCCCTCGTTGGAGGTGTAAAACACAGTACCAAAAGATAAATAAACAGCAAAGAACTTCTCACATAAGTGACAAGGAAAGGTCTCTCTATATGTTTTTCTGTGTACAAATACTGTAAACAAAACAATGAACACATTTTATAATTCAGCTTTTTACTCCGAATATTGTAATAAATAATGGGAATTGTAAAACGTACTTTAGTTGTCTCGGATGATACCACCCACAACACAACCACCAATAACAGTATGAAAACGCCGAAAGCGAATGTCCTCTTATTGAAGCGCTGCACTGCATCTTTATTGTTTTTATTGTTAGGGGTAACTCGAAAGTAATTGTGGCATAAAGTCAACATGAAGGCGAGTAAATAAATACGGTAAACAAATAAAACCCTTTGAATTACATTGGACTTGTCAAGATCATATTTCTTTTAAAGTATTTATACAGTAATATCACTTGGTCTTGCAGTTTTAATGTTTCACTACATAAAAGTATTATTTAACAAATTAATGACATAAGACTATAATGCAATGAAAGAAGATCAAGATCGAACAATCAAATTCTATCAACAACCTCTTCAATGGCTGATTAGCCCATTTGTTGTATGACATTGAGTTCAGTGTGACCACAGAATACTAATACAATGTAACTATCATTAAATATTGTAAACACTTCCGACTTTACCTCTGTCAAAATTTGCCAAATGGAAAAAAATTAACATTATTATATTTCACTTTCAAATTCTTTTCATTTTTTTTTATCAAGAAGTATTTTTGTTAATGACGTTATGGTAAATATTAATTATTCAAAGAAACACACATTTTTTCAATGTTTTCCTACCAAAAAGGGACACTGAAAAATTTAGAACTCTTAGAAAACATTATTGTTTACAAGTGGCTGAATAGGTATGCCATATCCACCAGTTAAACAATTTTACTCCTCTAACATTGAGATTAATTTCTCTTTCCCAGTGTATTCCATATTTATAACTGCTTTCGCAGCTTTGTTACATATGACGCTCTGGTCATATATTTTCATATTAATATTGACTTTTTGAATGTACCGACGTACGAGTTCCAATGTATTTGAAGACTGTCCTAATATTTAGAACAATTTGGATATGTGAATATTAATTATCAACAATTCAACATGTATGTTACTTATTATATGGACATCTTAACTGCTCCTTTGTATCTGATGCTGACTGTGCCTATTGAAACAAAAGTTTCAACAACTTTGCTCTTATTTATAGTGTGAATCAGGGATATTCCGATCTGATCCAATAATCAATTCAGAAATTCCTGCAGGTGCAAATTTAGTGCAAGTCGTGACAAGAAAGAAAGTAGGTGGGGCCAGCGACTGGCGTGTGCCTTAAACACGTGCTGCTTAATCAATAGGAGCGAAGATTTCGGTGACAAGATCCGACGCGTTTGTTATTGCGTATCAGGGATGTTGCGGATATTTCTTTTTTCTTTTTTTTATAAAACAACTCCCACATTTGAACCCACAACACTCGGCGTGGCGTAGTGGCGAGGTGACACTTAAACCATTTCGCCATCCGTGCAGTCATATTCGCATCCGCATTCGCAATTGCGGAGCTTCCGCATCAATTTGGATAAGGTGCAATACAATATTAACAGATGAGGGTCTTCAAAATTCCGCATCTGCAACTGCATCCGCGGATGTCAAAAATTCTGCATCTGAAATATCCCTAGTGCAAATGGTCTATAACAACACTCCTACACTAATTACTACTAAATTATAATATAATAGTAATAATGAATTTATTTGCATAAATGTAGTACAAAAGATGATCAGTAGATAAAACAATGAGTACAGGACACATTTCGCCATTAAATAGCATGCGAATATTTAGATGGTAAAGTTGAATAAAAACATGAGCAACGAGATAGAATTTGAGTTTAAAGTTTTTTAACACAATGCTTTTCTAAAGTGGAAAGAGCGAGAAGCAAATTTTTTCAGAAACTCGTTAGGCCAAGGGGCTAATTTTTCACTGAATTACGCACAAGTACATCTGAATACAAATTTGGGTAAACCTTTTACAACTAGATACTTTTTTAAAATCTATTAAAATCATAATAAAAGGAATAAAACTGTGAACTTTGTTTCTCTACATCACAATTTTGAATTTGGATAGGATCTGGATCAAAAGGAGACAAGGAATAAATTAATATACATATTTAGATTTTTAAAGAGTCATGGGTTGTTATAAAAGAGGCTAAAATATTTTATACATCAGGAGCATTGGAAGATAAAAGTAGGGGAATAGATGAAGGAAGTGGAATGCAGATGGAAACTAAGGAAGAAATTAATATTGAATTATTATATAATGGGCAAGAAAAGAATAAATGATTTAAATCTCCCACTTCACCACACTCGCTTAGGTCACTGTTGACAATTTGGAATCTGGCAAGGTGAGCTGGAGTACATACATGACCAAGTCTCATTCTAAAGAGGGAACTTGTAACACGTTTATTATAAATAATTTTGCCGGACCAAGGCTTTGAAGGAATCTTTGACTGAATCCTAGCATAATGTTTACCTTTGTGACGGCTGGATTCAGCCCAAAGATTCTCCCAACGCTCTTTCAGATAAATCGATGGCAAAGAAGCCGTGTCATAGTAGTAATTTATATAGGGATCTTCAACTCCATCCTGTACAATCATTAGCTAAGCGGTCTACCATTATATTTCCTACGATTCCACAATGACTTGGTATCCATGCTAAATGGACAATTAAATTTAGATTACAGCACTTTAAAAGTAAATTCCTAATATCAACGGTAATACTATTTATATTAGCTTTAAATGGAAATCTGCCTAAAGCTTGTAATGCACTTAAGGCATCAGAAAATATAACAGTTTTTTCAAATTTGTTGGAAATGACATACTCAAGAGCTTTAAAAATAGTATAACATTCTCCAGTAAAAACTGAAGTTTCGGGAGGAAATTTGATTTTAAATGCATTATTAAATTTTGAATGAAACACTCCCACTCCAACCTGTCCCGTAGTAGAATGTTTCGAAGCATCTGTAGAAATGTAATGAAAGTCTCTCCATAAATTATCTCTAATACAGTTGAATGGAATATTTGCCTGAGGATCATCCTTACTAATATCTAATGAGTAATGCATATTTGATGACAATATAAGTGATTCGAAGTTGCCACAGAACAACGGAAAACAAAGGGAACTACAAATTGGAGTTTGATCATCCTTACTAATATCTAATGAGTAATGCATATTTGATGACAATATAAGTGATTCGAAGTTGCCACAGAACAACGGAAAACAAAGGGAACTACAAATTGGAGTTTGAAGTGAAATCATTTTTTCATAACTTATTACTAAATATGGAGTAGGATTGTGTTTTTAAAACTTGGATGACTCCAAAAAAAATCTCAGATAGTACTATCTGAGATTTTTTTTGGAGTTTTTGATGAAAGGGGAGAGTTTGATAGTTGGGAACACCGGAATATAAATCTGTCAGACAGGTATTGCCGACGAAGATGTAATGGAGGATCTGCACATTCTACCTGTAGCGCATTAATTGGCTTGACTTCATACAACCGGAAACAATTCTCAAAGCTTTCGATTGAATCAAATCTAAACCTTTGAATGCAGCTTTGTTACCCGGTTCTAATAAAAAAGTACCATAATCAAGGACACTTCTAATCAATGCATTGTACAATAAATTCATGGTAAATGGGTGTGCACCCCACCACACGCCCGATAGGCACCTAAGGATATTCAAATTACGCTCACATCTACCTGTTATGTATTCACAGTGAGATACCCCAGTTAACTTAGAATCTTGTACAATACCTAAAAATTTGACATTATTTTTAACTGGGATAGCTTGATTATTATATAATAGTTATTGGAGGAGGGAGTCTTTTCTTAGAAAACAATATAGCTGAACTTTTAGTTGAGGATATTTCAAGACCGTTGTTATCTAGCCACTGTTTAAGAAGGTCTAAAGACGTAGTTAGCGATGTACAGGCAGAACTGATGGATCTATGAATAGAATATAATAGTAAATCATCCGCATACTGCAGACATCGGACATCGTTATCCAAGGAAGACTCCAAGTCGTGTGTATAAATATTATACAAAATGGGGCTTAACACTGAACCTTGAGGGAGGCCTTTCCACAATAACCTAGATACTGAACTAGAATCTTCTAGGGACAATTTAATTTTCCGTTCTGACAGTATGCTTATAATCAGATTAGTTGACATAGAAGGAACATTTAAAGAGTTAAGTTTCTTGAACAAAATGGATAAAACAACATTGTCATAGGCAGATTTTATATCTAAAAAGGTTGCTATTACAGCGGTATTATCAGAAAATGCAATGCGTAAATCCGATGTAAAAATGGCTATACTGTCCATAGTACTTTTATCCCGTCTAAACCCAAATTGATTCTTACTCAACAAGTTATTGCTCTCTATGAATCATTCGAGACGAATTTTGCTTAAATGCTCAACGATTTTCATTAATATAGATATAGCTGTTTTGCACTTGCGTTTCAGTTGCGTTATAATATTTGCTAATTTTTGAATGTATCTAATTTAAAAAAGGCAACACTTTTTGCCATGTCACTCATGTCAGCTGTCAATAACATTTGCTTGGACTAGGACTTTGTCGGTAGTGGTGACAGCTATCACACATTGTTTTTTGTGTAGCTTAGTTAACTGATAATAACAAGCTAATATTTAATAATAGTTTATTGGTTTTGGTCCTATATTAATACTGTGTTAGTTATAATATAATACTGGTAAGTTTATAGTTTTTATATGTAGTAGTTAGTCAAAATGGGCGATAAGAAACCGCCAGATCCCCCAGACCCTCCAATTACCCCCGAAAATACATTTCGGTATTCCCCAATACTGTCAATAACGCTTCCTCATGATCAACAAATGGAAGATATAACAGATACATCAGAAAACCTAAAACGTAAAAGAACACATTTTTCACCGCCTCCATTAGAAAACGTACCCTCAAAATTACCCAAACCGCAATCGTTACCTAAAACCTCAGTCGGTAGACAAAAATATAATGATAAAGACCTACCCCCTTTTATAATCCACGTTTCAAGAACTGAAACTGGTCTCCAGGCAGGTACCACACTGCACCCTGTTAAATTTGGTTCATTATTAATGCGTAATAACATAAACAATATTTTGATAGATGGTATAAAACGTCTTGGCCGTAACAGAGTTTCAATTGAATTTAAGTCCCATCAAGACGCCAATAGTTTTTTACTGAACCCGATCTTACCCAGCCATGACTATTCGGCCTCAATTCCTCAATTTAATGTTACACGCATGGGTATAGTGCGAGACATTCCAATAGAGTGGTCAGAGGAGGACATTATAGAGAATATTAGAGTACCAACAGGATGTGGGCCAGTAATTAAAGCAAGGCGAATGAATAGGAAAGTTTTTAATGAAGGCACCACTGAGTGGAAGCCTACCCAAACAGTAGTGTTGACATTTGATGGACAGATTCTACCGAAGCGCGTTTATTGTTGCTTTTCAGCCTTGCCAGTAGAACAATATATGTATCCTACTATACAATGTTTTAACTGTTGCCGCTTTGGTCACACTAAATTAAAGTGCAGATCTAAGCCACGCTGCTACCGCTGTGGTCATGATCACCCTGGGGACGGTTGCTATGTTGCCCAAGATGAAGGGTTCTGTATTTTATGTTCAGGACGACACTTTGCAAATGACTATGCCTGTCCAGAGCTTGGACGTCAAAAAAGTATTAAGGCTGTAATGGCTGACAAAGCCATTTCATATGCAGAAGCTAGCAGGCATTTCCCGCCTGTTTCACGAACATACTCTGATGCTACCAAAACCAATATCTCTCCTTCTCCATTTAGACCACTCCAGACATCTTTAAAATCTTCTACAAAAACAGTCTTATATACTCCAAAACCACGTGCTCCTCCCCCAATCAGTTATGATAAAGTGGCTCATCAGGCCCTCACTCAAAATTATTCATACTCACCCTCACAAAATGGATGCGCTTACCCTACTAGTCCCAGGCAAGACTCCCACATTGCTAACTCTTCTAATAATTCCCAAAATATTATCACATTATTAACTACTCTGATTACCTCTGCTTTATCTAATCCAGTGCATCCAATACCGGACAACGTTGCCACACAACTAAACACAATTTTAAATTTTATTTATAACATTCCCTCCCCTGACATTCATCCAATGGAACGTGAGGAGTGCTCCTCACAAAAAACATGAACTTATTTACCTCTTGAACAAACACAATCCATTAGTTTGTAGTGTTGCCGAGACATGGCTCTCACCTAAAAGCAATTTTAAAATCCCAGGTTACTGCTGCATACGGCATGACAGAGCTGATGGATATGGAGGTAGTGCTCTGTTTATAAATAGTAGAGTACCATTCTGCCCTATATCTCTTCCCTCCTTGGGTGACAACATAAATGTTGTTGCTGCAAAAGTGGAGGACATTACCATAGTTTCATTTTATATTGCTCATCCCCACTCAAATGATTTAACTGCTATAAAAACCCTACTTTCAAATTTAGAAGAGCCTCTATTTGTGATGGGGGATTTTAACTGCCACCACTACAGATGGGGTTCGAATCACTGCGACGTTTTTGGCCAAGGTATGTCAGATATTTTTGACGAGCTAGATCTTTGTATCTTAAATGATGGTTCTCCTACACGAAGAACAACTGCAAACCAAATGGATAGTTGTGTAGACCTTACTCTTTGTTCAATGAACATGGCAGCTCTCTTTGTCTGGAATGTGCTTCCTCTTTCCTATGGGAGTGATCACTTTCCTATTGTAGTCAACCTTCCCTCTAGACATCTCTCGGCTAACACACTCCCACCTCTTCTTAAATATCAACTTAATTCAGCTGATTGGGACTTATACTCTAAACTGCTAGACTCTAGAATTTCTTCACTCCCCCCAGTCAATGTGGATCATGCTGAATCCTGTTTTACCATGTTTAAATCAATTATTTCGTCTACTGCAGATGATTGCTTCCCTACTAAAAAACCTGCATCTGGCAGAACTCCCTCTCCACCTTGGTGGGATAAAGAGTGTACAGCCATGATTCGGGCAAGGAATGTTGCAGAACGTCTGTACAATATAAATATGAGCATAGAGAACCTTATAGAATACAGGCACATAGTTGCTAAGTCCAGAAAACTTTTTAGAACCAAGAAAAGAGAAAGCTGGCGTTCTTTTTGTTTCTCTTTAAATCCTACCACACCATCATCTGTAGTTTGGAATAAGCTAAAGCAATTTAGAAGAAGTTTTACTCCAGTGACCTCAAGTTGCCTCTCTAAAACTGTTGCCAACTGTTTTTTTTCAAAAATAGCCCCTCCTTACGTACCTAATGAAATAGAGAGCGGTATCTGTAACTATCCCCCAATAGCTACCTGTGACCCCATGAACGAACCATTTACAGTAGAGGAACTTACTTCGGTACTGTCACAAGTTAAGGATTCTGCCCCGGGAGTTGATGGGTTCCCTTACTCATTCATCTCTAAGGCAGAACAGAAATGTCAACGATACTTTCTGGACTTGGCAAACCTTTGCTTTCGGCGTGGCTTTGTGCCCTCTGAATGGAAAGTTCAAACTATTATTCCGATATTAAAACCAGGCAAAGACCCAAATGATCACAATGGATTTAGACCCATTGCCCTATCCTCCGTCCTTCTTAAACTAATAGAACATCTCCTTAAAAACCGCCTTGAATTTGTCATTGAACATAGAGAATTACTCCCCAAGTCGCAGTTCGGTTTCAGAAAAGGTTTGAGCACCGCAGATAGTGTAAGCATACTAACTTCTGACATTCGACTATCCTTCAGTAAAAAAGAGTCTGTTGTAGCAGTCTTTCTAGATATTTCTGCTGCATATGACTGTGTTCATCCTTCTCTTCTCAGGCATAAAATGCAACAACTGAGAATTCCAGCAAGGATCACCAAAATAATAACCGATATCCTATGTCCGCGCTATGTAGAACTTAGAATACCTGGTGAAGCTCCCAACCGAAGGATGGTTTGGAAAGGTCTCCCACAAGGTTCAGTCCTCAGCCCTATTCTCTACAACATCTATACTGCTGACCTCCCCACATGCTTAAACTACGACTGTAATATCTTACAGTATGCGGACGATATAGCGCTGTACGTCCATGGCCCTTCCATTAAAGACTCTGTCCAATCTCTCAACATCTCCTTGGAATCATTGAACCAGTGGTTAATCAAAAATAGTCTATCTCTGTCTCCTTCAAAAAGTTCTGCTTTAGTTTTTACTCGTAAACGTACAGTACCTTTAATTGAAATTAAAATAGAGAATCAAGTTATCCCAGTAAAGGATTCCGCTAAATTTCTGGGGATAATCCTGGACTCCAAATTGTCAGGGACAAATCATATTAATTATATACATAAAAAATGTGAACGCAACATATCAATTCTCAAAGTACTGGCTGGTGTTTGGTGGGGTGCTCACCCTTTTACGTTGAAACTCGTTTACAACGCTGTTATCAGAAGTGTTCTGGATTACTGTTGCTTTGCACTCCAACCTTGTAATAAGGAAGCATTGCATAAATTAGATGTTATTCAGACTAAGGCCCTCAGAATTGTTATTGGCGCTATGAAATCAACACCGATTAATGCTTTACAAGTGGAATGCTCAGATCCTCCCTTGCAAATTCGCCGTCAGTATCTAGCAGATCGTTTCCTTGCTAAAGTCTTTCCCCTTTATTCCCATCCTTTACTTCCAATTTTAGAAAAAATTAATGTAGCTTCGAATTGCCCCAATTTTGATCCAAAATGTCTACCTCTATTAGTCAAAAGTTATAGGGACTTTAAATTTTCTGCATCCCCCATATCCCAACACAAAATACTCCCACTTTTTGCATCTGAATATGAGGTCATTCATTTCAAACCACAAATTCTTCTGGATATTACAATTTCAAAGAACTCCCCCACAGCAAATGCTGACTTTCATCGGTTAATTAGAGATCGTTGGCAGGGATGGCACTTATTTTACACAGACGCTTCAAAATTTACACCAACAGGATGCACAGGGGCTGCGGTCTATTACCAAAATTCCCGAATTGCCTTTCAGTTTCAATGCCCACCAGAGTCATCTGTATTCACAGGTGAATGTACAGCTATTCTGGAGGCTATTCTATATATTGATTCCCACAACATAAAGCAATCTATCATATTTTCGGACTCTCTTAGTAGTATTCAGGCCATAAATCAAAACCAATTAAAAAGTAAAATCCGCAGCAAAGTAATTATGGAGATTAGAAATGCCTTATTACAGTGTTCAAAAAAGGACCTAAATGTGGCTTTGGCCTGGATTCCTAGCCATTCTGGTATAATAGGTAATGAATGTGCTGACGCACTGGCTAAATATGCTGTCTGCAATAATGTGGATAGAAAACATTATGCCATTCAAGGATATGATCTCTCTAATAGTGCAAAACAAAAATTATTCACGAACTGGACTTTTGAATGGGAACAAAGCTCAAAACGAAAGGGTTTTTTCTACGCCGCAGTACAGCCTGAAATCCCCTCAAAGCCATGGTTCTTTAAGAAAAGAAAGCTGCCCAAAAGAACTGTCTCTGTGTTGTGCCGTCTGAGATTAGGTCACTGTTGCTCTCCGGTGTTTCTTCACAAAATTCACGTCCGCGATAGCTCTCTGTGCGAGTGCGGACTTGATGAGGGCACACTAGATCACATTTTCTTTGCCTGCCGTAATAACCATAAATCATTTTCCCTTTATACTAAAGTAACCAAATTGAATATCCCTCTTCCTATTAATTTCCCTTCACTTTTAACTCACTTTTCCCTAAAACTATGTGATATATTAGCAAAATTTATTAAAGATAATAGTATCAAACTTTAATATAATTAACATGAATATTATCTATGTATGTGTGGGTTATAGTATGGTATGGTAATACGAAGGTTTTATATTAAGGTATGAAATGTATATATGTAACAACTTATCCTAACAACAATATTGTGTTCGTCTTTTTAGATACTAACACCTACCACAAAGTTTTAAGTCGCCGCATATGTGGTGTTCCATCTGACCACAAACTTGAAGCTGGCAGAATTAGTCGACATTAGTTGACTCAGTTGCCATAAAGAAAAAAGAAGAAGAACATTTGCTTGCTTGCTGAAAGCGCTGAAAGCTAAGAGCAATAATTACTAGCTGAAAGGCTGAAACCTGTGGGGTATAAGTGTTCTGTGAACCTGTGCAACCACGACACAGATAAGATAATAGCACGAAGCCACGAACCCGATTTTAGTACTGACGTGACTGGTACTGACACTGAGTTTCTTCTCTTCACGAAATCTTATCCTATAATAAAAACTACTATCTTCGTTATTTTCTTTTTATGTTTTTTGCAAGCGTTAAAGTCACAAGCTGTGCTGCTGAATAATATCCCAAATAGAATAAAACAATGACTGCTTGTAACATAGAAGTAGTAAAATCTGTTGGGCGATATTACAATGCGCCGGTTGGAACAGTTTGTTACAATACTGAAAAAGTAAGTTTTGTAAATAGAACATGGAATATATATTTATTTCTCCGAGTATATAATGTAAATTAACTGCACATTTATAAAATCTACTTTCAGGTTCTTACGACTGTTTTAAATAAACAAAATGTGGAAGGGTTTGCTAGTATAATTTTGAAGTTGGTAATTAATGCTGGAATTAATTTAAGTCAGGAACAGATACTGTTGAGTTATCAGTGGTTAGAGCATATTGCCATGTATGCAAATCAGGCTGCTGTGAATCCAATGTTTGCTAAAAGCTTTTTGAAGGTAAATTTCAATAATAAAGATGATTTTTTCTATTCCTTGTAAAAAGAGTATTAATTACTTCAATTCGATTTGAGCAGAACTGACATTAACCATCAAATAAAACATTCTGTTAAAGTTTTATTCTTATACTACATTTTACTTTCTACATTATCAGATTGTACATGTTTCATATTCATGTTTATGGTTATAATAAAAGTACAAAAACTTTATAGCCATTTAGTTTCACCGTTATAATTTTTTATTTTATTTTGTTTTCAGGACATAAATAAAGCTTTAGAAATAAACACATATTTAAGTGGGCAGAGTTTGACTGTAACAGATATTGCTGCATATTATGTATTATATCCATTAATTGTAAGTATTGATTACATATTTTTTGTATTATTTAGTTAAGGATTAAAATCCAGTAATTCAGTTGGTTGTGCATGTATCACATAAAATGTACTTTTTGTACATAAATATTGTATGCAATTTGGTGTTTACCAACATTTACTTTTTGTTTCATCACAATCGCTTCCCTCTATCCATAGTAATAAAAGTGCACAAGCACACACAACAGCACAAATTGTATTACTTTCTTCATATCATTCATCTTTTTTCACATGAAACGATAGTAAATGTTCACTACACTAATTTGTAAACATTTGATACTGAATTTAACACTTTCTGGAAGTGCATGTAGCCTTTATTTTTAATGTGTTTAAACCCTAATGGGTACCACTACAACAATTGCATGCAGTTATGTTGGACTGGAACCTACTAAAACCACTCAGTTTACGTCACAGTGGCCTATCTTCGGGAGGCATTCTCTCTAGGGCCTAAGCTATTCTTGGCTTTTAGTTTATCAGTGTTTGAGTTGTAATGTGCCTAGGACCTAAGGACTCGAGCGCATTGTAACTCGACCACTGATAAACTTCGCCTGCCTGCCATAAAGCCAGGCGGAGTGGCCTGGCGCCTTACAGTGTGTCCAGAGTCACCTAACAGAAGCGCGCGTGGCCTCACTACCATTCCAAGCCTTTTTATGCTGCCGAACCTGCTGCTCTAAGGTCAGCGCTCATGGAGGTCGGAGATCGTTTAGTGGTCTCCGGTGCCCGGTGCGTCTTCTGTATGGCTGATTCTCCCCATTTCCTTTCTGCCACCTCTTTGGTGTGCATCTCTTCAGACCATGGTCTTCACCGAGAGGCTTCATACACTAATTGCCGCCACAAGGTCACGACGTTTGATTCTGGGCACCTTACAAAAGTGTGGTATGCGATGTCCTGGCGACAGCCCCTGCAATGGCACCATAGAAGCTATAGTTATTATATAAAATGAAGATATCAGACATATTAAGGACAGCATTTTATGTAGATAATAACGTAAGCGAATCCTTACTATACATAAACTCACGCCTATATTCCCGAAGGGATAGATAGTGGCATATTTAGGGCTGCCATCCGTCAGGGTTTCTCCGAATTTGCCCTAGTAGAATACCCCCTCAATTTCACCCATGTGTCCGGGGTTTTGAAGGTTTTGTCTGGCCTTGGCAATTTAAGTGATAGGCCTAGGTATATTTAACACCCACATTTTGCCAACTTGGGTCTCACTCATGTAATAGGAGGCCAACCTATTGCCGTCAATCGGGCACTTGGTAGTTAAAGGTGGGCAAATGGGAATTATATTGAAGAAAGATAGGTGAGAAAGAAAGACAATGTATAGAAAATGAAATTGCTTATATGTGTAAATGGAGTGTGAGCAATAACTCAATCAAGACAGTTGCATACCTGTAACTTGCACTGGCTGTTGCCGGGAAATCCAAGGCCTCTAACTTACATTATAACTAGTTGTATCAAAAAAGTTATTAAGTAATTGTCAATAACTTAAAAAATATTTTTTTTTACAGGAACGGTTGTCAATCACTGAATGTGAATCATTGATTCACTTATGTAGGTGGACAAGGCATATCCAAGCTCAACCTAAAGTGTGCAACAATCAAGCTCCTTTAGAACTCAGTACCCTGAACCTTTCTATTTTAGCTCCTGCACTACACTAAACAAACATTCTCTCACGAATTTCCTAAAAATTCACTTTGTTAATCAATTCACAGCCAAAGTAAATTTATTAAGACTGTAAAAGTATTAAATTGAGGACTAACGCTATGATATTCTTCAAGAAGTTTCAAGTGTTAATAATATTTATATATTTCGTTGAATGTTTTCCAATTAGTGTAAGTATGGTTTAAGCAATTTTTCTTTTTTTTGTGTGTGTGAGATTGTAGATGATGACTTTTTTAAATAAACAATAGTGGAGGATGTGAACATCTAAAAATATTGTTTGTACTAAGCTGATTAACCCAGTCATAACCTTAGCCTTAACCATCCTTTCAAAAACTTTTTCTTTTAGGTCTTGAAGTTTTTCATTTTCTTATTGTGTATTTTCATATTTTTATAGATCTAAAAGATTCATAACAGTCTTTGAACCTACCTGTTCATTGAGTGTTCCAACTCCGATCAATATTTTCTATTATCAGTAGGTACGCCAAAAGTATCAATAATTTATACTAATATTACAATAGTAGGGGAGCCCTTTAAGGGATTTTTTGGATTTACTCCTGCGCGGCAGATTATTATAAGGGGGGTTAATTACATGCTGACAAGTGTACATTTTGATAATCTGACGATTTGAGTGTGACGCAAGGCAGTGGGTGGGTTCCAAACTTGCAAAAAAAAACCCATTATGTGACATTCTCGAGCGCATCAGATTAAGATAAGGGAGGTTAATTACATGCTGACAAGTTTACATTTTGATAATCTGACGATTTGAGCGTGACGCAAGGCAGTGGGTGGGTTCCAAACTTGCAAAAAAAAATCCATCATGTGACATTCTCGAGCGCGTCAGATTAACCTACCTTAGGTTAATTACATGCTGACAAGTGTACATTTTGATAATCTGACGATGTGAGCGTGACGCAAGGCAGTGGGTGGGTTACAAACTTGCAAAAAAGTGCGCTCGATTTTTTATTTATTTTAAAGGAAATAATTCAAGGATAACAGGAAACATATAATCTGCCCATTTCCACAAGCCGAAGTTACAAAAATCGTAAGTAAGTTTAGTGCATGCAGCTGCAGTGAAGCATGTATTTCCCACTCCACGCCTCTCTTTCTGATTTATCTAAACGATTTATTTTGGAATAATTATGTTTTTCAAGAAATTTTTAGTTTTAATGATATTCGTAAATTAACAAAACTGTTTTTAGCTTAGAATCATTCCTTAGCTGACTTCTCTTACTCATAAACTACCTCCCTGTCAAGTTTCATTTTCATAGGTCAAGTAGTTTTCCAGATTTCGTGGTTAGAGTGAGTATCTTTTCGCTTTTATATAGGTATATAAATAGTTAAGTCTGCTTGTATTAGCATGCTATTTTCCGTGCGCATTTAACACATTTAATGATAAAAATACATGCATTTTTTTTTTCAAATCGTCAGATTAAGAGAATCCCTCCAAATAATCGTCAGATTATTGGTCAGCTTGTCTAGGACATTAAGCTGAACCATCTGTATGAAAATCTGACGCGCTCGAGTTTGTCAAATAGGCGATTTTTTTTTGCATTTTCAAAAAGCCGCGGCGAGCGTAGCTCACGTCCGAATCGTCAGATTATTCAATCTGGGTATCTTTCGGGTGTACTTAACATCCCCTCTTAATTTCTGACGCGCTCGAAATAAATTTTTTTTTTCCATTTTCTACCCTTCCATATTACCACCCCCACCGTGCAAATCGGCAGATTATCCTACCTCAATTATCAGATACATGTGGGGTGTCTACATTTTTAATATCTGACACGCTAGAGTAAGTTCATTTTACTATTTTTTTTACATCTTTGAAAAACTGTAGAAGCTCCCCCCACCATTGAAACGGATACATTGCATAAACTCTTTATCTTTCTAGCATCTAATCTTCAAAATCCAATAGGTCCCAAAGACGCTCGAGTAAATACCCATTTCGCAACGTCGGCTCCCCTTCTAAAAGAAGTGAAGTTTGTGAGTTTCGATGTTCGGGGTAATCTCCGGTATTACGGATCCGATTTTGAAAATTCTTTTAGTGTGGCATACCCCATTTATCGAGGAAGGCTATAGGCTATATAACATCACATTACGACCAATAGGTGAAAGCATCAATGAAAAATGTTGCAAAAATAGGGAAAATTTACGAATGCAGATGAATTTGCGCGGGTCAACTAGTATTAACTATAATAAATATAATAACCATATAAACTAATTATTCCAAAACTATTTATTTATTTTCAATATCCTTTTACTTTTTAATATGGTGGCTTATTTGCCGAGTTTAACAAACAAGTTTATTTGTAGATCTAAAAAAGCAAACTGAGATTTGAAGCCTTATTTGGAGTTTTTCTCTTCAGTGACATGCAATTCAGTTAGAAGGATGAATGACCAATGTTTATATATAGCTGAAGAATTGGTATTGCTAATGTATACTCGAAAGGTGGCTTTGACGTTACTGGCGTTGTAATAGAGGCGGTTTGCTCGAAAGTTTACTTTTAAGTGCTCATTGGTTGACAATTTAGTAGGTAATTGCGAGATTTTACTTTCCAATCTTTCACGACCTTTCATCCATTTTGGAACTAAGAGAGGTCAACGAATTAGAAAAACTGGTAAGTGGTGACGGGAAAGGTCGAAGGCAAAAGACCTAGAAGTCGAAGCCCAGAGATGGTCTAATTACCCGTGAGCGCCGCCCTCCACCGGGCATCGGACCGGATCAGTTGGAGGCAGACTATTGTTCGTCTAAGGAGTCACAATCCTCAGCAAAGGGGTAACCATTAAGAAGAGAGATCTATTTTGGAGCGCTCAAGGCTGTCTGCAAAAGACTGCGGTTTCTAGCTAGTGCTGTTCTAGTTCTTATGACATTTCCGCTTCCGCTTATTCCGCAAAAGGAGTAACAACATCTACTCTACAGAATTCTTCGGTTAGAATACCAGATTGATCAGACATCAGACCGCAAGTTTTCTCGTTTTCTTTGATTCTGCTTAACTCTGTTTTCTTTCTACCTTATTTCGACCGGGGTCTTAAGCCAAGTTCAAGAAAAAATAACTAGCGACGCAGCAGCCGTGTGTTATACTTACTTATAAGTATTACACGGACAATTTGGGGCCACTTTGACCGCTTAATAATTCATAATCTATTTAACATAATACTTGAATTTTGATTGTTTATTGAAGCCTCTTATATTAACTAGAACCTCAAATTTCATAAATATAGCTCAAACAGTAATAGAGATATTAAAATATCCATAATCCAAACAACGATTTTTATTAATATCTAGCTCCTTTCAAAATTATAATAGCACTTATTTTTCTTTCGCCGAAGAATAGGTTCCGTGATTCCATGATGAAAGGTCGCTCTTTTATCATTTATAAAATTTGGGCAACCAATAATAACACAAACTGCAACTAACTGGCAGCGCTGGCTTAGCTATCTGACATCATTGCAAACAATTGTAAGAATTATATTGCGAACGAAATACATTCTTATACAATCTTATTACTTATATTTGAAAATAGTATAAGTCAGTGATTAACAGAGCCCAAATTTAATTCCTGCTGTCTATAAACTTTTAATAGACACTTTGAAAAAGAAGGTAGGTACAGAATCACCACCAAAAATGTAGGTTACGTAAGGAAGGATTCACCAATGAATCGGCAATGCGCTCTAATATAAAATATTTCTAAGTAGCTGCTAGCTGTGCCCGCGACTTCGTCCGCGTGGAATAGTGTATTTATATCGAATCAACAGCCTAAAAATAGGTTTCAAACTTTCTAGCACTAAATATGACGATACTTCCATACAACTTTTCATTCCTTCCTTTCAACCACCACTTCCTTTTTCGCATTAAAAAGTAGCCTATGTCCTTTCTCAGGCTCCAGACTATCTGTGTACCAAATTTCATTAAATCGGGAAAGGGACAGTTACTTTCGTATTTATAATATTAGTAAGAAAGTAAGGATGATCAAGAAACTGTACAAAATAGCACAAAAAAGAAAAATATACAACGTAAATGCAGGAAAATGTTAATTTTACTGCATTTAGGTACAGATCACTTTTGATTGATGAGTAATAATAATTTCTTTACAAAAAGTAATCATATTCCATCAAAAACGTAATTGTGAAAAGGGAGCCAAGTTCAATATTAAGAATACACGTGGTTATCGACTTCGCCAACAAAATAATAAAATTAAGATCTAAATGGTTACCAAGTTTTATAGATAATCATGAAATTTATTCATATACATTGAACTTGGCTCCCGTTTTCACATTTATGTTTTTGAGGGAATCGAATGTATTACTCGATCCCACTTCGGATAAAGTTTCTTTTTTCTATTTTTTTTTGGTATAGGGGGCAAACGAGTAGACGGGTCACCTCATGGTAAATGACTACGCCGCCCATGGGCACCTGTAACTCAAGAATCACAAGTGCGTTGCCACCTTTAAGGTAGGAATAGGGGAAAGGTGGTAGAGGGAGAGAGGGCGAAGGAGAGGGGTAGAGGGAATGGTTAGGGCCTCCGGTAACCTCAGCATTGCTTCACTATCGGTTTTCTGTGAGGCCGTGGTATCAGTCTGGTCGAGCCGGCCCATACGTGCCCATGGCTCTCCCACGATTAAGTTTCTTGTCATACTTTGATTTATCTCCTGGGATATGTGACGGTTCGTACTTAGGGTAGCTATTAAGGTTAAGTCTGCCTTAAGTTATTCAGGCTTAGGTAACAAGACCTGTATTGGTGTAATTTATTTCAGCATGCGGAGCTAACAATACAGATCAAGTCTGTGGATGAAGAAATACCTTTGCCGCAGCAGATTCTTCCGCACGAGTTAAAGAACGTTAGTTTAGACCATCCCGTGGTGTTCCATCCTCAGCCGTTCTCTTATCCAGGATATCCTGTCGTATTGTACTTATGATCAAGAAATTGCAACTCGTCCGTAAAATATATTTGAAACCATATCACACTGTTGTTTGAATTGCCTCTACAGTAAGTGTAAAACGGGGAGCGGGGGCGGCCCTAGGGCGGTGCGAGCGGTGCGGCCGCACCGGGCGCCGTCATGTGGGGGGCGCCGAAATCAATAGATCGGGGGCGCAACAATCCTCAAAAAGTAGTGGGTCCAAAATTTTTGAGGACTATAAGGACTAAAAAAAGACTGCACTGCTTTTGGGAGGGAAGCACCTCATTTGAGCACCGTAAGGCGATGGTACGCAGAAATTGATCGTGGCTGTGTTTCTCTACATGATGAAATTCGTGAAAGTCGGCCCTCAACTGCGATCACTGAGGAAATTGTGGCTACTGTCAGGCAACTAATTGAAGAAAACCGGCGCATCACCTATGAGGAGATTCGAGGATATTTGGGGATTGGTATGAGTCAAATTCAAAAATCTTACATCAACATTTAAAAGTTAGAAAACTTTGTTGCACTGACACAAAAACGGACTGGTGTAAAAAAATGCTGTTCAAGTACGATCATGGACGTTCAAATACTGTGTATGACATTGTGACAGGAGATGAAACAAATATATATTGTTACATGCCGGAAAGAAAGCAAGTCTTCTGTATGGGTGTTCGAAGGTGAGAGCAAACCAACAAAATTGAGGCAGGCGAGAAACGTAAGTAAAAAAATGATTGCGTTTTTTTTCTCCCGGACGGCTCCTGTCTGCATGATCCCACTTGAAGAACAAAAGGTAGTTAATGCTGAGTGGTACACCACCATTTCTTTGCCTAGTGTCTTTGAAAAACTTATGGGAAACGACCAAGAAGTCGCATCCTATTGCACCATCACAATTTAATGCTTCGGCGCACACCGCGAACAAGACAAAGTCATTTTTGGCTTCTGAAAAGGTAGAGCTAGTGACCCACCACGGACATAGTCCAGACCTGGCACACTGCGATTTCTTTATTTTCCTTAAAAATTTAAGATTTGATGAGAGATATGACATTTATGGGCCGGAAGAGGCTGTGATAGCTTTTAACCAGCACGTGAAAAACATGCCCTTAGACTGGCTTAGACCAATGGTCCTCATGTTTTCAAAAATGGTCTGACGGAATGAAAAAGTGTTTAAAATGTTATGGAGAATACTTCGAAAAGCAGTAAATATATTACTTTACATGTATCTCATGTATCTTATTCTTTACATGTAAAAAATCTCTTTCTCTTTCTAAATTGTTTCATTAATGAATTACGCAAAACTTTCAATGTACCCCACGTCGTACAGTGTTGTCTGCTCATGAGTAGAGTTGAGATGGGTAGGGTGACATGGATTATCAAGTTAATCATTACAACGATGGTGTTGCGAGTTTCAATCCTGGTTTGCCACTTTAGTAGTTTACCAAAAAATCATATAAGTACACACGTTTTAAAGAATAATAAAACTGAATTGAAGGGGCATATATGTGTATAAAACTAAACTACATAATAATATAACCTACACGAAATAAAAGTAAAAAAAGGACTTTAATATTTATTTCTGATTTGCTAGAAAATTCTACACGGCTACCATATTAATAAAATGGCATAGAATATTTTTAGTACTTATAATAATAGTTTATTTTTTATATTTTTTTTTATTGACATCATTTTTCGAGTAAACCTGAAAAGGCGTTTGGGCAATTATTAACAGAGATTTGAAAGGATTGGAATAAATAGGTTAAACGAGCTCATTGCCATCTACCGGCAGCATTACAACATACCGAACATTTATTATGAAATTAAACTGGTTCCTGCTCGTTTGAGGACCGAGTTTACCACGCGTTGTGCGTCGCTGGTCGTAGATGGCGCTAATTGTGACATTTTATTTTTCGGTTACTCAGCAATTAAGTAGGTTTTTGAGTAGATCCTTGTTTCTCTGCTTTTCGGTCGGATAGACGCAGCATTAGACAGCGCTCCAGCTTGTTGGAATAAGAACATCCATTATCTTCAGCTTCTGCAGACAATATGCATTAAAAGAATTTAGGACACTTTTGACCACGAGTCAAACTTAAATGCTTAATATCTGTTCTGTGTAAGTCTTAGTTCACACTAATATGACTTTTTCCTGACCTCATTAAACGTAGTTGCCAGTGAATTAGACGAATTATCAATGCGTGAAAGATGAAAGTAATAGGTAAAACGATATTTTGGTATCTTGTATTACAAAAACTTGTTGCTTTAGTAAATTGGCTTACATGGTGGAGGATAAATATCGGTGGAACCACTGACGACGGGGACACCGACTAATTGGACGGGCTTTAGTTCTTACTTCTAACTCTTTTATTTGTTACTTTTATTGCGTTTACATGGACTATACCTGAATGTAACTCCTGAAAGCATGCACTTATCTGATCTCGAAGTGCGGATCGGGACTGTTGAGATGTCACACTGGACTGCACTTTGTTCCACAACTCTGCCTCGCGAGGAATTCCGCGTGGATCTACCTGTACACATGAGTGAGAAAAGTGAGTAAACCGCATTTGTGAATATTCCCAATGACATTTACATTCGCGTCTGTTTTCACCAAAAAATTTAATATTTTGAGTACCTATATGATTGTCAGATTTTGCTTATAACAATTGAAATAAAATATTTTATTCGAAGAATGTTAAATATGAGTTTTTAGTAAATAATGTAGTAGGTAGTGGGGTTTTACTTTTAAACTAGCGGCGCCCCGCGATTTCACCTGCGTAAGTCCCGATGCCGTGTGAATATCGGGATAAAAAGAAGCCTATGTGTTAATCCAGATCTCCAGCTATCTGCATAGGTACCAAGTTTCATCGCAATCGGTTCAGTAGTTTTGGCATGAAAGAGCAACAAACATCTGTACATCCATACATCCTCACAAACTTTCACGTAAGATAATTTTCTCTTCTTCACAAAAAATCGTTTAGTCATCATTGAAATACCCAATGATGACTTAAACGATTTTTTTCTGAAAAAGGCGTTCGATCACACGTAAGACACGTTTATGAGTGATATTGAATAAATAATTGTACTGAGCCTGGAAGCCAACTTTGTATCCGTAAATGGTGTTTGTCATTAACAAAAAATTACTCAAACGACGACATAATAAACAGTAGAGTCTGTGTCAATTATAATTATTATATAATCCATTTGTATATCTGTAATTCTGTATTAAATCAACTAAATACAATATAAACGTATAAACATAACAGGTAAATAATACCTAATCGCATTTCTCAAATAACCTTGTCTCTTGATTGTAATAGGTAGGTACTTGTAATTCTTCCGTGAGTCTATTAGCCTATTGAACAGCATAATCTAATAGATACCCAAGTCTATTTCGGACCCAAACAACAGCGGTCTGTCGGTTTGTGAACCATAGTGGTTACTTGGAATCTCTAATTTCGGATAATATAACTTAGCCTGAGATTTCCTGGTATTCATTCTTACGTTCAAGTCGGTCACCATCAATATCGATGAGAAAAAATAGCAAATGCATTTCCAAAAGTTTACATCACTTACCACTTGTAAATTAGCGAATATGCACTGGCTGAGGCACTGAAAAAGAAGTAGGTTTAGGGATGAGAATTATTGTAGCAACATCTTGGAGCATTTTAATTTACAGGTACTCTTCTTGTATAGATCTTCTATGCGATTTAATTTAATGTTAAAACACAAAGTGGTTGGATTGACTGAGATTGAGGTACACGCGTATGTGTGTGATGATGCTTGCGTATGTTCCATGTGTTCCAAGTAAATATACATTTTAGTAAGTAGGATAAGGAGTTTTTTTTTGTTTCAACGAAAAGATTAATTTCTTTTTGAGCATAGTGCTAGGCTTAATTTCATGTATTAAGAATGAAACTAACAGTAGTGCAGTACCTATTGCTAAGGTGACTATCTTTCCATGAATCCCCGCAATTTTTTTTAAGAATGACGAGGTGCTTGAAATGTTCCCTGAGACTCGCCTGCTGAGATAGAGAAGTTGTTCCAACAAACTCCGTCAAGAGAATCGCGTTGTGTGTGCTGTGACTATTACAGGTTTTAAAAAAAGCAAAATCTTTTGCATTTTGTCGGAAACCATGTCAAACGCCTCAAAGGTAACCTACAGAAGCTACATATAAAACGATTATTGTGTAGATGCAGGTATTCCCTTAATAAGGAGAAACTACAAACGAGGTTATTATCGTACAAAACAAAAGTACAAACAAAAGGCACGTAAAACTTAACATTACATTAAAAAAAGCGTCACGTACCAT
The DNA here is from genome assembly GCA_963859945.1 of Euplagia quadripunctaria. NCBI lineage: Eukaryota > Metazoa > Arthropoda > Insecta > Lepidoptera > Erebidae > Euplagia > Euplagia quadripunctaria. The sequence goes on along the minus strand of OY982575.1, from coordinate 12,765,692 downwards.
AAAGAAATTTAAATGACGGCTATACATGCACTTACATGTATGCTATCACTGAATATATATTCTTAACATTTACATTATTAGCTTAGACATAGACATTTTTATTACAATGTCAGACGATCTTTGTGGATGATAGGATTTGTTATTCGCAAGGGCAATATCTTAGACTACCTAATATTATCCACTTGCTGAGAATAAAAAGAGTCTAAAAAGGGTCTCGAGGCTCCTGGGATGCTTGGCTTGCAGAAGACTTTACCTACCATAATAAACGGGCTTGGAATTCTGAAAATGGCTACCATTCTGAAATGGTGGGATATTTTGCATTTTAGGTTTGGAAACAAGCTATTTAAGAATAAAACTTACTACCCAAGTTTTACAAAAAAATATCTAGAATACCTCGACCTACCTAATACGGGCATCTCATAACTTCATGAGCTGAGTTCCCCGTATTTGCGAGCTGCTACACGGATGTAGTACCTGGTGGATGGCGATTCAGACTCAAGTAACAAAGTCAGTCAATGCGTTAAATAGCCTTGTAGTATACTTCGTTTATATATTCAATAAAGTGCTTCAATATTTATTAACGTAATATGCAACATTGGATCTTTTAATATTTCCCAATTGAAATTACTGACAGCTGGAATACTTCCTATAGGTGATTTTTGTCATATAAGTAGAAAGTCGGACACAAGCCGTGGTCCTTAAGAAGTCTATCCCTTACGGCATTCCACAGGGGTCTATTTTGGGGCCATTGTTGTTTGTTTTATTCGTAGCCGACGTTAAAAGTTGCTTCGAACATTTTTACATCCCACTTTATGCTGATCATATAAAAATTCAATCAATCAATTCAAAATTAGGCAACTTATACGACAACTTATAAGTACATACTGACCTTAACAGATTTGAGACGTATTGTAAATACACTGTGTATTTGAAAAAGGAACACTTTCTTAAATCACTGAAAGGGCATGACTCTAGCATGCAGTTAAAATAAGAATTTTTGAAAAAAAAAACTATCCGTTTACAAGTTATGACCGTTTGAATTTCCAAGTATTTTTACATCGGTTTCTCAAAAAAGCAGGTGGAACGTGTTGAGATAAAGATTCTAAATAGTACATACTTTTTTATTTTTTAAATATTCACTTACTTATTGAGAAAATCCATAAAAACTAACTTAAAAAGTTTTTGTTTTCTAAGTAACGGAATGAAAAATTCCAAAATAAAAAATATGTACGATTTAAACCCATTTAATTTTAAGTGATTTAAGTAAGTGTTTCTTTTTTAAATACACACTGTATAACAATCTTTAGCTTAATGTAACCAAATGTTATCAGACAACCTCCCATCAAAAATCTACAGTTAAAAAACAGCAATGTTCACGTGATTACAATCAACGTTGCAGGCGGCAGGTATCACTTCCTTCCACTCAATTACAGGCGCCATGTGAGTGATATTATTTTGTTATTTAACTAGTATCGTAAATGGCACCATTGACTCTACTGCGTTATCCAAAATAGGATTGCGTACCCACCAAATCGATCTTGGAAATCGACCACTGCTCCACGTACCATTAGTGACAACCAATTATACGCGTAATTCTTTCTTACTGCAAAGTTCCCGTGTAAGTTTATCTTCATTAAAATTATCTTGATGATGAAGTAACTTTCATTAATATACGATGCCTAATAACTTACTGTTATTAGGCATGGTATATTATTGAAAGTTACAAGTTACAAAACAATACTTATAAATCACTTTTTAATTTTGAATAAAATATTGTCACAAAATACTTTTAAAGTACAGATAGGCATATGGTATTCAGGATTTTTTTAGATCTACTGAGGGCCTATATTTTTGTAAAACATTGTATTTACGTAATACTAGGCATTATACTAGCGCATCCGGATAGCGCATCAGTTCTTACTTAACAAAAATTAATATTAGTATTCAGGCTAGCTGAGAGGTGTCGCCTAATGCTAGGTGGCCTATAGGGAACGTGCACGACAAAGGCTCTACCAACTGCTGGCACAAATCCAAATCTTTTACATAAACAATACTTGTCATTGACACTTCACGTTATTAAATAATCACATTGAAGAAGTGAATAAGTAATTACATTTAACTAAGTGAAAATGTAATGTTGCATTTCAGAATGTTCAAACACTTAAGTTTTAAGCCTAATAATTGTCGGTGGGATGGTTTACCCCACTCTTGTGCTTCATTGGTTTTTTGATATTGCTAACTGAAGAATTTATAAAGTAAATTAAAGCACAGATGTTCTTAAATTTTGCAGATAGGCCTGCCTTACATTTGCAATTTGCTCTTCTAATATTTCTATTGCAATATTTGCAATCAAGCTGAAAAGAAAGTAACATGGACATAAATAATAATACTATAGACAAAATATTTACGTAAAAACCGAGTTCAGAAAATAATTTACAGTTATTTTGACATCATAAATGTTAGAAATTTTCGTTTGAGCTACAATTTTGTCAGTTATTACTGCATTTTCATGATTCTCAACTGTTTCTTCTACTTCTAAGACATGCCCAGACTTGAATAGTTTTTGGCCTTTTGATATATTCTGGCCACGCTGACAATAATTTTTAATCGGCCGGAACCCATATTTTATAATTTTAATCAGAATAAAAACCATTTAAATATAATGTAAACATTGACGGCAACACGATGACAGGAATAAAGAAGGTTTTTTTTAACCACACTGTGGTTCTCGTGTCGATTTGTGCTGCCACCTATAGTTCGTGCACGTTCCCTATACTATTTCTTATGAATCTGGCTATCATAATATACAAAAATATTTGTTTGCATGCGACTGGTAGTTCCAGAGATTAGCGCGTTTAAACAAACATACAATCAAACTAAAAAACTCTTCAACTTAATTATATTAAGTACAGATTTATTTTCTAAGTTGTGATATCTCTCATGTGCTTAATATTTTATGCTAAAACTACTATTCAGTTACTCTTGTTATTTGCAATTCGCAAACACGCTATTATAGTATGAGTTAGTTGGAGTAAGTTATTAGCATATATTATTCTACTTGACAGTAGAATTTATGGAAGACAAAAGTTATTGAGATAGATTATTCGGACACATTACAGACACGATTTTTCTACACGTTCAAATAAGTTGTCTTACAAACTTCTTGATTTTTGAAATTGATGTTATCATGATTCATTACCTAAAAACTACTAATTAATCAGAAACAAAATTCATAAATTCCACAGACGGTGTATAATATGAATTGTTATTTTTAGATGGTTTAAGGTGTGTAATAAATTACATAAATGAATACAGATTTTTATACCTGATCCGTATCAGCTTTATTAAGCAATGGGTCGCTCCGTTTTGTCTTGTTCGTGTTAACCGCACTTCTATTTCCGTCAGTAACTGTGGTGGCTAACTTCGGGACGACCGACGATAGTTTTTCCCCTATATTCCTGCTGCCGTACCCCTCGTAATTATCAAAGTCTGTAGCGTTCAATAAATGTATTTGATCATGGCTGTCACTACTACTACGTTTCTCTTGGCTGTAGCGATTGATTTGTTTTGTGTTGTCATCTATTTTTGGTGACACATCGTTATAGTTTTCCGAGCGACGTTGGCGTTCTTTGCTTACTTCTTCATGGTTTGTATTACCGTTTGGGTACGTGCATGCCTTCAAAGCCACAGCTATTTCATCTTCCAGTAAGTGGATGTTTCCATCTCCTGAACATGTCACCAAAGCAGGCAGCAGTATTAGGAGGAGTACGGTACCCAGCATCATATGAAAGTGATGGTTTGCTACAGAATCATGTATTTAAATTAGATTGGTACAGGAAACTGGGTTATTAAGGTTGTCATTTCACTGTCAAAAAGAGTGGTATTGTAGTGAAACCTTTTCATCGCGGTAATTTGATGATTAATCATTGCAAGGACATTCAAGTTACTATTGCGTATCTAATAATTCAACAGTTATCTCTACTGACTATGCAGCCATATCATTCTTTTTTACTCTTGCATATATATAGTCTTTCCTCAAATGAAAAAACTTAGAACTAGAATCAAGCGTTTCGGTACTTCGGCTTCGACACGGAAATTCCTTTTGCAATGCAGAATTCAAGGAAGATTTTTATCCGTTGTAAAAATCGCAAAACATACTTGAGATGAACTGACAAAATGGCGGACTGGAAACAAAGTAAATGATAGGTGAGCCTTAAACTGTGTGTGAATATAGACGACAGTACTTTACGACAAAAAGAATTTTATTTAGCTACATTCCGCCGCACATTATTTAAACTTGATCGGCTTATCGGCAGCTAAATGTTATCCAGAAGCTACAAACATTTTTGGGTTGCTACAAAATCTATAAGTATGTATTTTTTACAGTATCGACAGAACATATAAAAATACTGTAAGCCATTGTATGCATGAAAGCATGGGTAGGCATAAAAATTTCTATATAGTATAGATGAAACGGAAATGCGGTCACTATCGGTACCGGTATCTGGTATCTGGCCTAAATTTACTATCTGGCGGGATACTGGATAGTGAGCAAGTATCCCGCGGGATATCCGGGATCCCGCGGGATACGTTGACGTAGTTTATTTAAGTCACATAACAAATATTATCGCCATATTTCCAATTACAAAAAAAAAATGTGCTTTTACTGCACAAAGGGCAAATTATGCCAAATATATTATACATATATCAATCATCATATATCATATATATCGATACCTCGGGGCTCAAAAGGCGTAACCGCCATTTTGGCGAAATTGAGTTTTTAATGCAGTCCTACTTATATTTTTCTCCTCTATCGATCTGTATATTTAAAGTCTTCCAAAAAAATGGTATTTACGACCCCATTTTTTGTAGGAAATAAAACAGATATTTTTAGTTTTTGTGTCGTAACAGCAACCACTGTTACTGTTTATAAACGCGAGGGTAGGAAACGACCCCGTAGATGATACAAATGTTTTTAGCCCATTAGCTTTAAATGTTATTAGCGCCAAATTTTGTGAGGATACCTAACTGTATACCTGAGAAATCACTCTGAAACGGTTTACCAACAGTCGATTGGTCCATGAACCGTTGGTCAACATTATCTTTAAACTATAAACTTTTCGTCCAATGGACTTTTCATCCACGAACGTTTCGCCAGCATTACTCCTACGCCAGTGAATGCTTAAGCAACAGAATGTTTTGAACAATAACTTTTCACCCAAAGAACAATTGGCCCATGGACTGTTCCTCAAGAGAACGGTACGTCAGTGAGCGTTGAGAAAGCTGTACAATCCGACTTGGATAGGTTAGGTTAGAAGCTCACTGACGTACCGTTCTCTTGGGGAACAGTCATCATCAACCTAGCGTGTCTCCCGGTTGCTCGTCCCGCCTAGCGCGGGAGATCCCAGGGTCCGCTTTCCTACTTAATCTTGGGAAACAGTCCATGGGCCAATTGTTCTTTGGGTGAAAAGTTATTGGTCAAAACATTCTGTTGGTTAAGCATTCACTGACGTAGAGTAATGCTGGCGAAACGTTCGTGAATGAAAAGTCCATTGGACGAAAAGTTTATGGTTTAAAGATAATGTTGTCCAACGGTTCATGGACCAATCGACTGTTGGTAAACCGTTACAGTTTCCTGGGAAATTATAATATAAAAATAAGAAATAAATTAACAATATTTTTAATAAGTAAGTGATTTTTATTTATCATTTTCCTTTTATAATGAGTTATTGAATAGTTTTTAGGTAAGACAGGCAATTAGGTACAGGTAAATCAATAATTATTACTATTAATTCGTTATCTAAGTTGATAAAAAGGTTAAAGTGGACCTAATGGTCCACTTTCCTAAAATGTCTACTCGGTTTCCCACTCAGTCTACTTTCCCCTAATGGTCCACTTTCCTGAAATTGACGGTTACAACCATCACTCATCATACATCCATTGATTTTTGGGGTGTAAACGCCCCAAACATATAAATTTTCGGGGCGTATAGGAAAGCTATTTTCGTTGCTTTTAAATTTATTCGAAATATAATTTTACAGTGACCTGCATCACAAAAATTTAAGACTTTTGGTCTTAGAATGGTTTATTTAGGTAAAAAATTGAAAAAGTTATGCTGAAAAAAGGAGTTTTGTTTTTGTTTTTTTGCTCTCCTGTAAAATCGACTTTTGGTGCTTACGCCTTTTGAGCCCCGAGGTATCGATGTATCAAAGAACTCCTGAAGAACCAAATCAAATCAAAATCATTTATTTGCTCAAATCTGGTTCTTTTACATGTTAGGTATTTAAAATTATTAGTCCAGCACATTTGCCAAATTATGGTATGCAAATAATCTAAGTTAGTAACTAATATTGAATTTATAAATGATTTCAGAAATGTCTATGTCAACACCAGAATGCTCTGTGTATATTATTGTCTCATAATATTAATTTATATTATTACTAACATTATTATATATATATACATATTATTGATATGAACGCATGAGGGCGTCATTGAAAGCTGAATTAAAAAGTTTATTCAACTAGTTAGTCCCAACTCCAAGATTTAATACAAACTAGATGACGGTTTTTTGGAGCTGAAAGACCGAAAAAGTTTCTATACGAATTTTTAAAAATGTCTTGCGAGAGTCTTCCAGTAGCAATTAATCTTCAACACTGGCTGAAAAAAATACATATGAAAAGACAGAGTCGGATGTACCTAGCAAAACTTACGACACATTCTGTGATTGCTTTTATGAGGTAGTAAACAACAAGTATCATGATGAAGAAAAAAACGCGATTCATGTAATCGCGTTTTGAAATAGATTTTTACTTGAAGTCAGTGCGAATTGATTGTAATCGTAACCCACTCTAACTCTTTCTTTTCGATTTCTTGGAAGCAAATCTATACAAAACCTACTTTCAAATTTAACATTTAGTAAAAAAATATTCTGTATGTATGCAAGTGCTAGTAGCTAGTTACTGAGAACATTAAAAATCTTGAGTACATCACTGATTTAGTCAGAGTATATTCTGCGTTGTCCACCTCTACCGGCCTTCCCACTAAAGTTTACCTTGTATACTTGTTTTGTCATTGATTATGCACTCATTTTTTTACATAATGTATCCGCTGTTAAAGCAAGTAGGATTTAATCATTAGCATATAAGAGGCACTTTACATACCTTCTCCCATATTCAATCCAGATTCATTGTTTTTTAACTCTCGTTAAATTATCCATGAAAAGGTACTGTCAGCAGAGAGACTACCAGTGCAGCGACAGTTGACATTTTTATGTTTGTTGGATTAATGGCTCTTGATTAAATGTAGGTATACTACAACCCTTGTTACCCTTATTACAAGTGTTGTAGTAGATGGCTGTCCCTGGCTGTACATTTCTCTCTCTTCTCTCGCTTTTTACATTACCGTATAGTTAAAAATCTATACAATGTATATTTAACATTACTATGAGATTAAGAATAGGCAAAAGAGGTCTAGTTAGAGTTTTGACAGTTTAAATTAAAAAATGAGTTTTAACCAATTTATCCATACATTATTTTAGTTAACTACTGTTTTCTTAAGAGGTCTGTCACCAATTGTATGAGGAAATCGACGATACGCATCGAAGATGTAAACTATTAAAAATTCAAAACTATAAACAACCTAGCTTAGCTGACATCATCTGGAGTTTATTAATATCTCATTATAGATACAAGTTGAGGAAAAACATTAGATAAATTAAAGGTTATATGATCAACCTTTAGGTATTTTAAATGGCTTTAAATCTAAAACTGCGATAACTTAAAAACAAAATTACTATTACTAACATTCCAAAGGGGAAATATAAAAATAATTGTAATGTCTTTAAATATGTAACTATGAAGATAATTTTATCACAGATAAGCATTGCAGGCTTCTTATCAATATCATAATCTATCATTTGTAACATTCTCATATCAGATTTAGTATGCGGGTTAGTTTATTAGGAGTTGTAGCAACTCTTAATAAACTACTATACTATCCTTCACGTTTGTATTACATTATTACTCTAAATGAGTAATAGAAGTGACTCTTAAAAGATCGATAGCAATATATGTAAATACCTAATGTCAGTCTAAAACTAGGCTATGAGTGCTGTGTTTAGTACTTTACTATTGATGGGTACTACAAACTTTAAAATCAAATATAATTGGATTTGATATTTGAGTTTCATCTGAGTTTTAGAATTTAAAAAATCTATTTTTTAATATTGTGGTACTGATTTAAACTTTAGTAAGGACGGTTATTTTGCAAACCAAATCACATCCCGAATAATTGTGATCAGTTAAGTAAAAATGGTTTTATTATGCGCAAATCACTTCTACATTAAGATTATAGAGAAGCGAGTAGTATTCTATACGCCAGATTACAGTGAAAGCTCTCTATCACGCGGGCCACCGTTGTTATCTATCTAAGTTCTAAAAAATTGTAAAACGGTTTTATAAAAAGTATTTTACAAAGTAAAGTATATTTTTTTCAGTTTAAAACTAGGCCGTGAGTTACGCTTTCCATAGCGTTAACAAACTACAAAAATCACAAGTCAAAGCCAAACAAGTTTATTCTACGTTACAATATAACGTTATGAACGAGATAATCTATATTTAAAAGTATGTGTAGTGCCAGGTGCGCAAAGCAAAAACATTGAGACAACACATTAGGTATGGGGGAAATTAAAACATGAATCCTTATACAAGTAAATAAATATATTTCACTCAGTCCGTGTTCAATACTGACAATATTGCTGTAAGTAGCGAATGTATTTTTATCCTTTGCCATAATTTCCCCACCTGCCGTTACCCCAACCACTCCAAGTTGGCCCATTTTCACGACCATAAACTCTTAATCCAGGGTACGTCCGGTAACTACCGTAACCATTACCAGCCAATGTTGAAATTGCTGTCCCGCCAATATCAGATACAGTCCCGTAACTACTTCCTATAATACCAGATCCTACTGCACCTGGTGCGTATTTACCATAGAGTCCAGATAGGCTGAATGTCAAAGGAACCTGGATGTTGCCTGTCCCAACGCTGTAGTGCGATGGACGCAGTGACGGCCAAAAAAGCTTAGCTTTTTCCATTGCATTCGGTTTGCGTTTTGACACTTGTGATCCTGTGAAAGATTAAAATTTGAAATGTGAATGAAGTTTTGCAATTAATATATTTTCTTTGGTATTAATAATAAGTAATAATTTAATGACCATCAATCACAGTGAGTTGTTTTCATAAATATATTGTATTATTAATAATATAATAGATAGTAAATAATATATAGTAGGGAAACTACCTTTATCCCGTACTGCGCAAAGAAGCGTCTGAGTCTTTAGTCTATGCTTTAGACACGTGGCCTTAAAAGAAAAACTTAAAGGGCTTTTAAAGCATTAATATTATTATTGTCAATATGGGCGCGTTGGGAAATTTCATTTTAATGCAACATGGAAAAATTCCATGCTAGCCCCGCGGTATTAGGTATTTTGATTTCTGTTTTTAATTTCTGTTACTCATTGATTTTGTTTTTGTTTAACGATCCAGATGGTGATGGATGAACCTAAAACTACAACAATAAGCTCAGCGTCAAAGAAATATGAGATGAAAGCAAACCGAAGTGAATATTTGATCGGGCCATCAAAGCCAAGGAAAATATATATTAAATGTTAAAATAGATACCTACGAGAATGAAGAAAAGGGCAAAGGAAATTGTATAGAAAAAGAGAAAACAGACACAGACAAGAATATGAGTACTCGAACGAGTTCTCGCTTCTGCCTTCAGGGTAACGGCATGATTAATGACGAATTTCTTTCATGATTCCTAATAGATATTTCTACTTATTATTAACTATTGTTAATCACACAATTGTATAATCAAATAAGGTGTCTTTCAACATTTATCAAAATAATAGCCTTATATTTTTGTTTTATTTTTTTGGCATCATAAAGTTAACCTTCGACCATGCCGTCCTTTCTCCTATACTACTAATATAAATGTTTATTTAGAAGGTTAAAAAGTTGTTGACGACAGTTCAATCAACAGGTAAAGAACCTGATCATGTTTTTAAAATAAAAGAGATGCATACAACTTTAATAACATTGTGTAACCTCTTGCATTTAGGTTAGATATATATATAATTATTTTAAATATCTATACAAATATTACAAAGCTAAAGAGTTTGTTTGTTTGGTTTGGCTATAGGCTATATAACATCACGCTTCGACCAATAGGAGCGTAGCAGTGACCATAAACGCAGGTGAAACTGCGAGGACGGCTAGTAATAAATAATAATCTAACGTTATCATCCCGCAGCCAGATGGACCGACGACTGGGCTAACGACTGGTAGGTGGGACAAATTGGGAGAGGCCTATGTCTGATCCCAAACTAGGCACAGCCTGTACTATGGTAACCAGAATACTTATATATTTCTAAATAAATACATATTATAAATAAATTACACCCAGACACAGAACAAATGATCATGTTCATCATACAATTATCCTTATTATATAGTACCCACATTTATCATATATTACCCACGACCTCTGGATCAGCAGTCAGGATCACAGACCACTAGACGAACAGGCCAGTCTTATAATATGGCGGATAATGTTAAGAATAACTAACAAATATACAAATTAAACATTAAAACAGTCATTCAATACATCTCATATACCTATCCTCGCAACATAAGCCACTACTAAGCCCCGTTTTCTCTTCACAAGGGGACGTTTCGGCTTGCAAGGGCTTTGCAACTAAATTTTACAGGAGAGCGCATAAACGTAAAATAGATCAGCCTTCGAAAAGTATTTATTTGAAGTAAAAAAATTATATGGTTGTATTAAATACTAAATATTTAACACATACTGCAACCAATATTTTAACATTTGTGTAAATTACATATTTTAAGCTCCTTGCTAACTTTGATAATTGCCACGATGATGATTAGGTTATATTAAATCCGTGGCTGGCGTGAACACATTGACATGTGGACTTGCATGTTTTTTTTTTATTGGCGTAATACTTCCTACGCATTAGGAATTTATATGAAAAAAATGTACAGTTCCAAATATACATAAATTTTGGAGTAATCGATTTTGGAAATATGTTGACATTTCGCATTTTAACATGTGTAACTTCTCAAAACCTCATGTCAAATTAACGATTCACATGATTTTAGAATGAACATTGATATTTTCTTATATTAACTTGCACTCAGTCACCAAAATAATATTCGTTATTTGAAATCTCAACATTTACATATAACCAAAGAGCCGCGGCCACCCTGACAAATTGCGATTTTAGACATGTCAACACATAAACTAAAATATATGTGTCAACATATTCACGCCAGCCACGGAAATTTAATCATCTCGTTTTATAACCCAGTAAGACCACTTACTAGGTTTTGTTTTGGTAGTACACAATCACATTATGATATTTAATATTTCTCATTCATTAAATTCTACTAAGTAAAGTAGTAAATATAATAATAATTGAAAAAATGAAGTTAAAGTATTATTCATTATTAAAAAATAGAAATTCAGTTGAAGCCCATCAGTTGCCAAGTCGACGTACGATCGACGACGACAATAAGGCTGCGTTTCCACCAGAGGTGTGCGAGGTAGCTGAGCGGTGCAAGGATGCGGAACGAAGCTGTGAAACGATGTCAGCATTTCCACCCGAGATGTGCTAGGCTGCTGAGCGGTTTGAAGATGCGTAGCGACGCTATGAAACGGTGCGCAAATAAGCGGTGCGAGGATGTGTACATTGACCTCTAACCAACACCGTCTAGCACACATCCCTTGCACACATCTCTCGCACACATCCCTCACACACATCTCTCGCACACATCCCTCGCACCCATCCCCCGCACACATCCCTCGCACCCATCCCCCGCTTGTTTTGTACGTACAAGAACCTCCCTCCGCTAAGCCGCTTCCACAGGAGCTGCGCTGAGCGAGGCTAGGTAAATGAAACGATTCTATTCGCTACGCATCACCGCACATCTCTGGTGGAAACGCAACCTAACGTGATTTTTTCGGCTTTGTCGGTCTGTATGCCAGAGGGCTCTATCTCATCTACCGTACAAGGGAGAGATTTGTTATTTTCACAAACTGTATTTCTATTGCTGCTATAACAACAAATAATAGAAATAAAATCAAATTAAAGGTCCCTATACAGAAACGTCATTTCTTCGGCGGTCGGTCTGGCTGTCGTAAGGCTGTATCTCATATACCGTAGTAGGTAGACAGTTGAAAATTTCACAGAGTGTGTATTTCTATTTCTGGTATAACAACAAACATTCAAAATGAAATGGAATTAACAATTAAAAACCACTACGACAATATCGCAACGATATTACAGTAGTAGGTATTTTCTAAAATATTCTATACTAGCAACGCGCCCCGGCTTCGCACGGGTAGTAGAAACATCTTCAACAATCATCATCATATTTCAACCAATTTACACAACATGTTAACAAATTATACACCTAAAACTATTGGTGAAAACCGCATGAAAATTCGTTCAAAAGTTTTTCAGTTTATCGCGAACAGACAGACAGATAGACAACAGATTGTTTTATAATATGTGGTGATAATATATCATTTCATAAAACAGCTGTAGAGATTATTTTCATTATAATTGAATGTTATGCATATAAATTTTTTTTATTACAGACACAAGCTACCTTTATTAATCTTTTTAATAGGTATCTAGCTTATTTATTGGAACTGGTTGCAGAATAAGGAAAACAAACCTGTTGGTTTGGTTGAAATAATGTGATACTTTTAGTATTTAATGTTCAAAATGGTTTGCCCTCTCATTTACATCATGTCGATTCATTATCTTAGTACCTGAGCCTTAGTGTTCCGTTTGCGTTCTGATGTCCAAAGCAATAACTATCTACTGTCTTGTTTTGGACATAAAAGATAACCAAATTGTAATTTTATAAAATATCAATAATTTGTACGGAGCAGAAAAATTGTAGACAAATGAGAAATGTTAATGAATATGTGTACTCAAGTAGCTTATGACAGTAAAAAAATAATTGTTATCGTTTCACTGTGGTAGAAAATATCATAGGCGCCAACACTGCCGTCGTAAATGAAAACACAGTAACTCCGATTACTGTATAACTGTAGTTACTATGTTTTCGACGGTAGAATACCTATACCCATATTGAATTTTTTTATTTCATCCAAAGGCTCCGCAGAGGCCTATGTTCAGCAAGAGACGATGGAAAGCTTGGGACATAGACGATGATATCTAACGTATTTTAATATCGATAAATATAAACAACATTGTCGATAGGTCGTTTTTTGTTGTAAATTTTATTGAGGAAAATAAACACAAAAAACATAAGGTACAAACGACCCGTAAGAAATACGCAATAATAAAGCTTTTGGTTTTGAAGGTTATGGCCATTGACGTGTCGTTGTCCGGTTGTCCTTGAATAAATAAAATATGTATCTGGTATCAACAAAAAAACTGTAGAACGATGTATTAAGGGTATACTTTTAAAACGATTTTTAAGAGGAAAAAAAACTATTATCAATATTTTTTTGTGAATCTTAAATTTTGCGTCGAAAACGCAGATCAAGTTGCACAGCTAGTTGTAGGTACATATTTTGTAAAAATTGACCGTGTGAGACAATCGATTGTGTTATTTGTAATTTGATTCGAATGGAATCCCTGAAAAGTAACTTCGTTTTAGTAACAAGAAATTTGAATATTTGAAAACTTTTCCAGCTTGTAGAATTAAGTAATATTAAGATTCCTATTAGTTAGGTGGCAAAAAATCTGCATATAAACATGCGAGAAGTGCCCTATATTTTCCCGACATTCCACAGAGGGCCGTTGTTACCCTATTTAAAATACATAATGATACTGAGCGGAGAAACCAAGAGGAGTTTTGACCAAAGTAAGGGTCGCAACCCACCATGACATCCACATCGTCTGACCAACAGACATAGTTTTCGTCATGATCTTCATGAGCCCCGAACTTTGAATATGGCGGTCCAGATATCTTTAGAAATCCCTATCCCACAGCATGAATGTTTGGTAAGTTTAATGTATAATGTCAATGTTTTCTTACTTTCGTCTACTACTTGTGATGAACCACTGGAGTCTGGCATTAGCTTGACATCAGCTGAACGAGACCACAAAGCCGCTGGTGCGATGCTGTCGGTACCATCAGTCAGCGGAGGTATTGGAGACAAGTAGAGAGACGGATCCAATACAGTACTCTCCACCGACCTTATGTAGACGCACCACAGTGAAAACAACTGGAACTGATACAATTAGTTAATATTTATAATAGTTTAGAATGAAATAGGTATCTGTATATTGCGTATTTGTACGTGGATCGCGACATAAAGAGAGTATAATGAGCTTGAATCACAATCTCAATGTTTAAATAATTACGTTAGCAAATTTGAGTGATTTTAGAATAAGCAAAAAATACTGTATAAGTAGGTAAATAAGGTTTTTTTGTCAAAACTGGTCGTGAACCTGTATTTGATATTAATGAAGGATGATCAAAGTCAAAGTCAAATATCTTTATTTAATAAAATTCTTTAATCATTGTTTGAAATTGTCTTTTTTGAAACTAACACAATGTCACCTCATAAATAGGTTGCTTTGTGAAAAGTAAAACAAATAATATATAAAAATAAATAATACCGCGTTGCAAATAGGTAAGATCGCCTTGAACCTTGTTGATCGAGTTAGTTCGTATTATTGTTGTAAATTATCCGTGTTGTTATGAAAACATTTTTAGTCAATCTACTAAAAATGTCAAAGGTATCGCGAACTTATCATGGTAAAAGAAAAAATTCCTAGAAGCACAAGGAGACCTAACCGACTAGTTTTAAAGTTAAAACCAAGAACTTGGTACATTGCTTAAAACATGTTATGCTTCCAAAATACTTACAACTTATTTATAAACAAATAATTAGGGTGTTTTGTTGTATTAGTAGGTAACGAGGTAGGTTTAAAAACAACTAAAAACCTCACTGCCATAAAAAAATTGAATTTACTATCACAATCACAGTTTTTATTTGCAAACGCTATTCGAAGCAAAAAAGAAGGACTACACCTATATATAATAATATGACCATCAAATGATTCTTATTGTTTTTGTATATATGAAGTTAGTGTTATTTGTTTTCACCTTGTTTTATTTACATAAAATTCATAAGATCAGTGTATAAAACAACAAGTATAAATTAAAAATTTAAAATACGCCCGGCTATTAGAAAAGAGCTGATAATCTTCGAACGGCTCAACAGATTTCCTTGAATTATAGCTAAGAAGAATTTCGATCAAGTCACATTTGAAATAAAAAAAAAATCTCGGTCTATCTGTTTAGGAGCTATGATGCCACAAACACACATAGATACTCAGAAACACAAATACGCAGAATCACACATTAAATTTATAACATCTCTCCTTTTTGTGTCGGGGGTTAATAATAAGAAAATCGTGGATGTTCTTAATTTCTTATATAGGCTTACGAAATAGTCGAAGGCTATTATGTGACGAGGTTTAGTTTATTTAATCTGTGGTGGTGATAATTGTCATCTTCTAAATAGGATACAGGTTTTTAGGCATAGATTGATAGCTTCGGGAACGAAGTCTTCGAGAATAAGACTTCTGGTACGCGATTACGTAGGTACGTAATAAAAAGGTAATTTTTCTTGCGTTCTAATGCAACGATGTAGATGTAGATTATTTTATTGCCGTAAATGAGCATTTTTATGTCTAAGTAGAATACATACTTTGTTGCAAAACAATTATGTTAAGGCAATTATATTAATGATGTATGTTTAAAAGTTCTTAATGTCATTTAGTAGAATCGAGATATATACAATTGGCATTAGTTTTTCATTTTGGAACTATTCACTCGGTTATTGAAAAATCCATAAAAACTAATTTAAAAAAAGTTCAAAGTTAGTTTTTATGAATTTTCTTAGTAACGCAATGAAAAATTCCAGAATAAGAAAATACATGCGATTTAAAATCTTTAACATTACACATTCCACCTACTTTTATGAAAAACGCAGGTAAAAATACCTGGAAATTCAAACGGTCACAACTTATAAACGGATAGTGTTTTTTTTTAAATTGGGACTGAGTGCTAGTCATGCCTTTTCAGTGATTTAAGTAAGTGTTCCTTTTTCAAATACACCCTGTATATCCCTTATATAAAAAAATTCGTGCCACGTTGTTTGTTAGCGATAAACTCCTAAAGTAATGAACGGATTTTAATTAAATTTTGCACACTGTGCAGTTTGGTCCGACTTAAGAGATATGATAGTATTTATCTCAATTTATAGTCACAAGCAACGCGTGACCGGGTAGCTAGTATATGTATACTTTATTTCATCAATTTACAATAATAATATATCTTAAGGTAAGGTTTTTTTTTTTATTTTTTCCAGATTTGAAAATGCGATATGGCAACACTAGGCATTAAGTCTGTTATTGAACTGCTCAAGCGCGTCTACATCAATTAACAATATCATATCAAATTTATTACACGTGTATGCTATAAAAACCAACGTTTTCCTCAATCATAAAACACGTTTTAGATAATTTACGGAGAACGAATATAAGTTGTTGTTTTTGAAAATATTGTTAATTGCAATTTTGTAATTTTGTTAAAAAATATGAACGTGGTAATCCTTACTAAGATTACATAGTGAAAGGGAGTTTGTATGATTGTTGCTTTTTCACGCCTTAAGTACTTAACCGATCATCCTGAATTTTGCATACACTTAGTCTAAGTGTATACAAAATATATGTCGTTTTCTGTACCTACACCTGACTAAGCTGACTTGTTTACACCTGAATGTAGGTACAGAAAACGACATAGGGTACCTTTGTGATTTGAAGTGATAGAGAATTGATTGACAAAATCGATACAACATGCGAAGCCGCGGGCGAAAGCTCTTATGTGATACAACACATTATAGATATTTATGTAAGTATTTAGATTAGCGGTAGGTAATAAAATTTTGGCAAAAAGTTTATATTTAATTGTTACTTAATTAAGAAGCTTTTGGGAATTGAATTTACGAGTATCAGTTTTTGTTTCAATGTAAAACCTCCGGTTAATAAACTTGCTTAGGGCACGAAGACCTTCAGAGCTGAGCCGATTGTGGTTACACACGGTGTCCCCAACATCAAACCTACTGCCTCGAGAGCCCGTATAAACGCAATTCGGTGATATGGTGATGCACTGCACTTCTCGCCGACACCAGGCCATCTGGTTTATATTTTACAAAGGTTGCCTTACTCGCAGCCACAAACAGGAACGTATTCGTATCGCTTTTGTACGTCGCTGATCAGGGCAACATAGGTTTGTATTGGACTATGTCGACTCCCCAACTCGAACTCAATCCCTCGGCGCCGTTTCGCCGCTATAACCTATTATAATCAGAGAAGCAGAACGACTTTCAATAGCTGTTCCCGTCTCGACAGTACACTTGCCGGAAGCACCATCTTGTACCGCCAAGAAAAGAGTAAAGCCATTGTCGTTCCTGTCTCGAGGTCGACCGCAGGAAGGTTTTCTAGCTAGACACCCCTTGACGTCAATTATTCCCTACAAAATTTACCAAAAAAAAATTAGATACTCCTTAAAAAAAACCGTCTTGTTTATAAGTCCTACATAGGCTCGTCTGTAACTCAGATTTTCATCTAAATCCAATTTAATGTTTGATATGTTTAATAATGGGGACTTCCTTCCTAGGGGTATACCCGAGTCTCTCACAATAGACTCACTTGTGACAGAACATAGTGTGGTTTTAGCCGGTTCGATTGCGATATACAACTTCATAAGTAGCCCTGGTGAGGTGAGGACCCGTGGGGGTTTTCAAACGATAAAAAAAAGAGATCGAGTTGGTCGAATTTAGTTTAGTTAGTTTAGTTTAGTTAGTTTAATTAAATTCTAAATGTTTTTCATCATGACGGGTATAACTTGAACTATCAGTGTATAGGCTTTTCGAGTATATACTGGTCGTGTGTAGCTTGATGTAGTCGATTTAACGTAATTTTTAAATTTGTAACACATATTGTTTAAAAATTTAGGCTTTCTGCACTTCATCTATATAAGTATCGCAAACCAAAATATTTACTTAGATTTACACAGTAACAATAAAGAATTGTCCAATTCTTTCTTATTGGCACTATTTATAGTTACTGTGTAAATGTAATGTAATGTAAAAAAAGAAAGTTTTGTAATAAATAAACACGTATACCTATAAATGCACACGTGTTTATTTATTACATTACTTTCTAATTTTCAATACAATAATAGCCTAGATTATATTTATGTTTAAAGATAACTTACCAACATTTTGGCTCAATATGGTACCTACATTAAAGCAAACTTCATAAAAAAAATACTTTACTAACTGCACGACACAGAGTAATATACTGCACTAAAGTTATTTGTAGGGTTTACACTGTTATGTAAGAGGAAAGGGCTTTCTCCCACTCTCGTTATACCGGTAGAATTCTTCAATTTTTATAACCATGGTCAAGGACGACCTCTCACGTAAAGTGAATGACCCGTATAAGACACCATCACGATACGGACAGTGCACCTTGCACCTTGCTTTATCAATAAACATGTTTTCAATCATTTACTTTTCATTTCATGGAATGAATATAGTTATTGTATTAATTAAACTGATATTTCATAAATCTAAGTTCTATGTAAAGGTGACAAAAGTGGCTTAGTTCATTAGTTTGGGCCCTTAGTCCGTTATAATAAATGTCGTTTTTATTTTAAAGTTTATTAGCAATACCTAATTTTTTTATTTCAAAATAAAGGCTGATTGGTACTTCATACGTTGGAGGTTTATTTTTGTTTATATATCCAATAAAAATATTTCCATATCACTTTTTTGTCTTAACTACCTTGTAGGTACTCTAAAAAAAAAATTCAGAAAATGTAGGTAAAATTCAAATTTGTGACTTAAGGACTTATGCAACTGGTGCCTTCATTTATTTTATATACGTGTGCATGATGCAGTAGATCATTAACATACAATGTAAATAATAACTAATGTAAATATTAAGTTTAAAATATCTATCCTTAACCTAATAGTAGAATGCCATGCACTATTCACAATATCCGTACAAAGGTCGTCTGGAAGAGATCGCTCTATGACTGTGAGTGATAAGACCTTCAATTGTTATTCCTAAATGTTTAAAACATGTATTTATTCTATTTTAATCGATTTGTGCAAAATAAAGGGACAAATAAATCAATGAAGTGGTTGCAACCAAGTAGAGGGCAATTGATTAACACAGCTCAGCGTATTATTTATATTTTTGTTCAAAATAAATTTCTCTAGGTGTCCACGAAATTAAAATTATAAATTTGTGATTAATATTAAAAAAGAAAATCTAATTTACTAAAAGTCAGTGACGCAAATAATAATTGTCGCAACTTCGCAAGTATTTAAACTAAGGTTGCCAGAGGTCAAATTTTGACCGTCATTCAGTAGTCATTGGTAAGGTAGGGATAAAAATGTTTCCTTTTTTATTGATAAATCTAAAGCACTGAAATAGATACTAAACAAAAAAAACTGTCAGTCGTTGGACTGCACGTCAAAAGTGAAAACACGTTTTTTAAAGATTAATAAATAAGGAGCTGACAAAGCTCAATGTTTAGATTAGCGCCCTCTATTGGATCTATATATGTATTATTAGCGTGACGGTAACGAATTCAGTGCTTTTTCCCCATAGCAAAAGTGCACAAATGTGCCAAAAGAAGTTTTCACTTCAAAAAATATATTCTGTTAACAAACAAAGAAGAAAAAGGTTCTGAACTACTCCATCCGAACAAGCAACATTATATTACAATAATTCTAGTTTAGTAAAACACGCTTTAAGGTCAAACCGAAATAAAAAGTAAAAAAGATATCCACTATCCACCTCCTGATCAGCTCCGAGATGCTAAATTATAGTATTATTATCCAAACTACATATACATACAAAGTCTTACTTCGATGTAGGGCTGCCATCCGTCTGGGTTAGAGGGCGTCCGGGGAGCATCCGGGCGGGGTTTTTAAAAAGTGTCCGGGGAAAACCCGGACACTCTGCGGCAGGGG
Organism: Euplagia quadripunctaria; assembly: GCA_963859945.1. Lineage (NCBI taxonomy): Eukaryota > Metazoa > Arthropoda > Insecta > Lepidoptera > Erebidae > Euplagia > Euplagia quadripunctaria. Next base: position 12,745,556 of record OY982575.1, on the reverse strand, counting down.
ACTTATAATTGTTAGATGAACAAGCTGTTCAATTTAATAAAAAAATAGAATCGGCGTTTTTTTTAAGGTGTCCGGGAAAGAATCTCGGTTTCACACAGGTGTCCGGGATTTTTGAAGAGCTTGTCCGGCGTCGGCAATTAAAGTGATGGCAGGCCTACTTCGATGCGACAATTAGAAGTAGTTTAAAATTAACTTCCAAAATTTGTTAATTCCGTAGTGAATTTGTTATGTAGTTAGCTACAAGTGAAGCTAAATTTAAAGCGTGTTTATTTCTCACTGTATTTAATAGTTATATATAATCATGTATTTATAGGGATATTAAGTTAATATCTTTGTTTTGGATACCTGCATGTGATTTAGTAATTCCAATTCGCTAAAAATGAATTAAATCGTACGATAAGCTTAATTAAAATTTATAGATTTATGTTAATTCAAAATTCTTGCTGGTACAAGGAAAATGTATGTCCAAAACATCACAACAGTTTTTGTGATGTTTTCGAAACCCAAAACGTGAAACCAGTTAGGTTAGGTTACCTACAAGAAATAAAATACGGCGAGACGCAATTAAGTAGGTAGCTACTAATATTACCCAAAATTATTCTTGTTAGTCAATCTCAATTTAAATCTATGTTTATGAGGATCTTTAATTTCAATTCATCTACAACCTTTTGTATATAAACGGTACTTTACGATACAAACTGGACGCGATGTTTAATCGTTATATTATTGGTCTTTAATGTATCTATTCAAAATTAAACACAATGGTTTCACGAACCTACTCTTTGCAATACTATTTGAAGTTTTGTAATTAAACCAAAACGCACCTATTAATTTCAATTCCTATTCCCATCATATATCCCACTATCTATGTCGACGACCGATTAGTTCAACGCCGCGCCGCCGTCCATACTTTGACATAGGCTCTTGTACCTATCGTTACCGGTGTACATAAATCATATTCATAGACTACTATACGTTTTGAGAGTGTATAGGTACAGAAATCACTACATAGTATAAAACAAAGTCGCTTCCTGCTGTCCGTCTGTCCCTATGTATGCTTAGATTTTTAAAACTACGCAACGGAATTTGATGCGGTTTTTTTTAATAGATAGAGTGATTCAAGAGGAAGGTTTATATGTATAATACATGCATAATATAGTAGAGAAACACTGATAACTTTAGAGGTTTCTAATGTGATGTCGTAAATAAACACATTATTTTGCATTTACATTGCAAACGCTACGAGATAGATCAAAATACCCACAATAACCATTTTTTATTCTTTACTTTTTACGAGAAATAATGGCTTATTTACGAAGCGATTTTAAGCAATACAGCATTAATCCTAATCCAATTAAGTACCTGAAATACATTGTGCATTTAATATAGATCAAAATGGCTTTTACAGCATGTAATTTCAATGAATATTTTCGAAGATATTACAGATTTAAAATGCAGGGACATAGCGGTTGCGGCGGTACCGGCCAGATTACCGGACAATTTCCGGTAAAGATATCTTTTGCAATGACCATTAATAAATCGCAGGATTCGCAGGGACAAACTTTCAACTTTGCAGGCTTAGATTTGAGCGTTGAGTGTTTTTCACATGGCCAATTATAATTATATGTCGCTCTTTCAAGAGTAACCTCTGAAGAAAACATGTTTGTATCGTCTAATGACAAAAAAGCTGTGAACGTTGTATAAAAAGACATTCTGTAGTATATATTTAGTATCATCATTGCACCCGTGCGAAGCCGGGGCGGGTCGCTAGTACTAGATAAACACGAGTGAGCGTTTCGTAGAAATGTGTAAGGTAAGGGTGGTAGTAGGTGGGAGTAGGAGAAAGGTGAAAGAAGGGAAGAAGGGCGCGAAGGGTTAGGGCCTCCGGTAACCTCACTGACTCGGCAAAAAGCAATGCAAACATTTCTCCACTGCCGGTTTTCTGTGAGGCCGTGGTATCACTCCGGTCGAGTCAGCCCATACGTTCCAAAACATGGCTCTCCCACAAGCCATGCTTCGTTTACATAAAAGATGTGAAAGCATAAGTTTTTAATAAAAACAAAATTGTGTTTACATAAATACTTAAATTCATGCCTTTCTCCCTTCAGAGTAGGCAGACACAACAGCCCGATACGTGCTTTCACCCTAACATACTTCACGAGCTTCTTATTACTACTACTACTTCTACCATAAACCTTTCACACAAACAGGCCAGTTTTGGGTTCTTCTGACCTGCCTGTTCTTGAGAACATCTCCAATTTCGACTTCTAACGGTCTGCCTACTAACGTAACGATGAGCGAGTTTGTGAGTATTGTAACATAGGATAATATTTTGATTGCTATGAACTTAGAAGCTTGAATTTTAAGAGCTCGTAACGAGAGTATTCCTAAACTTTAATGTTTGATATTAGCAGTACAGTCTTTACCATAAGGATAAATGGTGCAGGTGCCCAAGGCCATCCTCACGGGGGCACCAAAAGGCCGATATATTCGCCTTCACTCACTCTACAAGTCTTTTTCTATTTTAGTTAGAAATAGCCCAGTCTCTAAAATCTAGACAGCTCGTCCGAAATTATGTGTTAAGTGGAGTACATTAACGTGGGCGTCTAGTAGATGAAGTAAAACTAGCATCTAAAAAGCTCCTTATCGATAGGCAACCAACTTTTTCTCGTTCTGTCCGTGAATTTATCTAACGCTATCTATTTTAAATATGGGATTTATATTGAGTTGTTAATGTAAACCCACATCTATAACTTCGCATGACATTTGTACCAAACTTAGAATAGAAATTCCTTTTAGAATTATATTTTTTGCATAATTCTTTAAAACAGTAACTATTACTAATCTTACAGTGTACTAGCTGCGCCCCGCAGTTTCAGTCCCAATCCCGTGGGAATATCAGGATAAAAAGCCTATGTGTTAATCCAGGTCTCCAGCTATCTATATACCTACATACATCCTCAAACTTTTACGTTTATAATATCACTAGGATAGTATACTAAGCCATGTCATAACAACTACAAGTAATAAATTATAATACATATAATACATAATGTAAATTAAAATATGTATATACTAGCAACCCACCCCGGCTTCGCACGGGTAGCAGAGACATCTTCAATAATCATCAACATATTTCAATCAATTTACACAAAATTTTAACAAATTATATACCTAAACCTTCTTCATTAATCACTCTATCTATTAGTGAAAACCGGATGAAAATCCATTGAGTAGTTTTTCAGTTTATCGCGAACAGACAAGACAGACAGACGCGGCGGGGGACATTGTTTTATAATATGTATGGTGGTATGGTAGGGTAATATGATGTTATGGAAATAATTTCCTACACGCGATACGGTGGATTGGGTTTCCATGTTGTGATCACTTTTTTATTATGGTGTAGAAACCACCGGGCATTCTAATTGGTTTTTTTTCGTTAAAACTTCATGGTTAACATCTCACCACCAAACCGGGGCTAGCGGTGATGTCGTATGTCGGACTTAACCGACTAATAATCGTACCACACGATGTGCCATTCTACTAACTTGACGTAATAAATGTAACACATCATAGTGTTATATATCATGTAAAAATAATCTTAATGTAAATTTTTTGCAGTAAAATACTACACCATATATTTTACTTATTTATTAAACCTTCATGCACATAGGTATTGTACAAAGGGAAACTTAATGCCTAAGGCATTCTCTGCGAGTCAACCTTTGGGTCTTGCAGAAATAAAAAGCGGTAAGTGCAAAAACATTTTAAAGAAAGAGAGAACATAGAGAGAGACCGAGAGAGAAATAAATTCCAAAATTACGAATTGAAAAGTTTTCATAATAGGTTAATCAAGTCATGAACTAAATATCTATATACTTATAATAAAACTGTAACAGGTCCAATTCCATACAACAATAGTGGAGACAGAATAGCGCCTTGAGGAACGCCAGTGTGAAGATCATACCAATTCCATGACAAATTATCAATACTTACGCACTGTTGAAGTCCCTGAAGAAAAGTGGAGAACTATCCCAATGCTTCTGAGCAGATTACAAGATATGATAGTAAGCAAGTAAGTAGTAGTCATAAGATAAGATATGATATATACTAGGATGACGTGACTGACGGTATTAAAGGCATTCGAAAAGTCAATCAAGACTAGAACAGTGACCTTGGAGCTTCCCATGCCGTCGATAATATCACCAGTCACTTTTACCAGTGCAGTAACAGTCTGTGACCGGGTGTGAAGCCAGATTGTAGAGAGCTTAGGAGATTTTCTTGGAAGACAAACTGTGAGAGCTGTTTGTGTACACAAGATAAGAAGTTATGTATGTGAGAGAGCCATGCTTTGGCACGTATGGGCCGGCTCGACTCCGCTCGATACCACGGCCTCACAGAAAACCGGTAGTGAAGCAATGCTTGCATTGCATTTCGCCGCGTGAGTGAGGTTACCGGAGGCCCTAACCCTTTCCTCTCCCCTATTCCCATCCTTCCCCTCTCCCCTTTTCCTACTCTTCCCCACCTTCCCCCTTTTCTCCTACTCCCACCTTAAAGGGCGGCAACGCACTTGTGACTCTCGAGTTACAGGTGCCCATGGGCGGCGGTAGTCATTTACCATCAGGTGACCCGTCTGCTCGTTTGCCCCCTATACCATAAAAAAAAAACAAGAGAAAAGTTAATGATACGACCTACAATTTGAAGTATATGATCAGGATAGTAATAATCATTCTACGGCTAATGTCATCACTGCAAACTGCATTGAAACGGATGGACAGGATAATCTTTTAGATGACTCCAGAAGGCACCGGAGGATATTTATACTTGGCAATTTTGGGTCTAATCAGACTAGCAATGTGGTCCTCGGTCCGACACAGCACGTCTACAACAGTCCCCTCCCAATTCAACATTTGGGAGGGAATTTAGGGGTTTTGAGGACATAAGAAAGGAAAATCAGATCGTGATGGGAAAATCCAAGAGCAGGATGTTGGTCATGGAAAGAGACAAGGTTGGGAGCAGAGGTGAACATTAAATCAAGCCTAGTGTCTTGGCAATCAATATTATGGTAAGTAGATGGAAGGGGTAGGACATGGAGGCAGGCTGAGTGGTTGATATCAAGGAGATTGCGTGTTTGAGGAGAGTATGGCGCCAATAGTTCTTTGTTAAAATCGCCCATAACGCTGTGGTGCGAGTATTCTGACCCTAAAGACTCAAGAACTGAAAATAAAAATATCATACCATATTCGAACCGAAAGAAAAACATTTAAGAAAAGGGACTAGACCAGACTACATTATTACACCTGCTGAAAAATATAAAGAATTCGGTACTATTTTTAGTATTGGCATTTTTAGATGGCTCTGTTTTCGCATTTAGACTCGGATCATATACAGATAACGTTGGCTAGTTTAGCCAGTGTAGCTCCTTCCAGAAGCACAAAAGCTTCCTGTGGCGTTTACAGGCTTTTAGGAACAACATCGGACCCGCGAGGATACTTCCCATTGTGTGACCATTCTTTTGCACTACAGGATAACATGGATATCGATTTAGGGCCAAATGGGCTGTAATGGTTTTTACAACTATTCGGATTACGAGTCGGTTGAGACTGAGCAGTCTGCAAGTTAATCGTGATGAGACTTTCCGTCTCCGACTGTTTAAACTGCCAGCCAGGTATGTGGACCCAACGGTCGTTGTACGCTTAATACGCCTGCTTACCTAACCTTACCCAAGAGCGAAGTTGCTTGAAGGGAAGTGGCAGCAGTGTGGTTGGACCCGCCATCGATGTTGTAGATTCCTTCCTTGCCTAGCTCATCCGCGGCTCCATTCCCGTCTGAATCGCTATGCCCTTTGATGCATTTGGGAAATATCCTATTGGCTGAGGCTAAACTCTCCAGGGCACATATGAGTATTTTCGCAATAAATCTGGCCATAAGTCCGAAATGAAAAGCACATTAAATTTTAACGCAACTATTTCTTTCTATTCTAACGATATAGATGATATAATGATGTATATATTTATACGGAAACTAACGCGATTATTAAATAGGTATTACATACTTCTGAATTGCCTGACGTTTCGCCAGGTCGTACTGGCCACTGGCCATGGTCATAAGCAGGCAGGTATATTTCTTTCTAACGCCTAAATAACCGGTTAATAATATTGATCTCAGTCATTTTCATGTAGTTTGTTTTGTATTGTGTTGTTTAGTTATCGTGCCACACAGGGTAGCTTTATAGATATTCCACCAACTGATTTTATATTTTGGAATGGAGATCCTGTTGGTTTCGGACCATAGACCCAGGTGTTTGAGTCTAATGGCTGCCATAGTTGCCTCCTGTTGTATAAATTGGTCTAGTGGTGCCAGATCGAGAGCATTCGAGAGCCACTTCTTGAAGCACTTCACTTGCGTTCACCCTTGGGCAGCTGTGGGAGTTTTGCGCATGCAACCAGTGACAGTTTGTTTCTGACAGCACTTATTTCCGTTCTCTGCTACCAGGCAATTGGGTGCAATTGCCATGTATGGTGATACATTGTTCTATGGTCCTTAGAGATGCACAAGTTTCCTTTAGTGCACTATTCATTTTCTCGAAACTTATTTAGTTAAGCCACGCTTAAAGTTATCTATATATTAATACGTGAAGCGAAAACTTTGGATCCCTTTTTACGAAAATTGGGCGGACGGAGGAGTATGAAATTTCGCACACTTATAGTTTATACAGAGAAGAAGTGACGAATGCTAAAATTTTTTAACAATATTTGCTACAAAGTTAAAAAAAATGCAAAAACGGGTGCATACAGCTATGAGTGTCCAGTATATATTTTGACCTGCCATGGTACAAAAGTCTATACAATGACAGGTCAAGTAATATTGGCCAATTAAATAAACCATGGTCGAAATTCGACCACCACGCGATCTCTAGTACAAAATAATGATACGAATATTATAACCAGAGAAGCCCGCTATTTTAATTTAGGAACTTAATTTAAAAATCGAAAAAACGATTCTGTTCCTCCAAATTTCTGTTTTTTTTCTAATATTGCTTTATTATTACAAGTTTATGGATATATCTTCAAATCATAATACTATTATTATGATATTTAGTTTGCATACGACAAAAATTGTGTAGCGCCCAACGTATAAACATATATGCTGAATAAAGTTACCAAGAGAGTTCTTAGCTATAATTTAAGAAAATCTTTCCAGCTGTTCTCACCAGCTCCTACGATATAGTCATCTGATTGTAACGTTTGCTTTTCGTCAACTTTTTTCAGAAGTCAGTATATATCAAACGAAACTATATGTTAATATAATAAGTTTTAAACTATTGCATTTCGTAATAAACGATATGGTGGAACATAGGGAAGGGGAACACCAATGTATGTAGGTCTCTTAAACATATTCTTTATAGGTATTAACAATCGCAAATTCAAATCACGAGGCAAACTGCAGTAGGGCCTCACTTTTATTATTTCGATTGCGGAACCACCTTCTCCGTTGTACTCTTTCATAATCATCATTCGCTAATCCCACATGCCCATTAAAATCTACTCCTATCAAAATTTCTTCACTATCAAAACAATGTGATCAAAATATATTGTTTCTTTTTTATTCCTATCAGCTACTATCATTAGCCAAACAGCACTCACGTTATCTTCGTACGTAGAAGGACCTCCTTCTCGAGAATCATCAGTGAGTTTGTTCCGACCACGTTCAAACTCATTAAACCAGTTGTAAACAGTGGCACGAGATGGGGTTTCGTAATGAAATGCCAATCGAAGTCTATCGTAACATTGTTGTTGAGTAAGACCGTAACGAAAGTCGTAATAAATCATTGAGCGAAAATTTTCTCTAGTCAAATCCATTTCGATGCACGACAGACACTTTTTATGCAAAAACAAATGACATAAGAAATCATTAAACATCTATAGATTTCCAAAGAAATCCTAATTCAAAATTTAAATAAATTTCTCATCGGCTGCTTTTCTTACTGGCCTATTCAAAACTTTCAGTGTGACCCACTACTGATGTGTTTAGTTTAGTGATTAGGTCATTTTTCCCCAGTTGAACCCCCAGAGGTATCCATATGGATTTGATCGAGGCTTTATCAAGTATGATTAAAAGGTGAAATTAAAAAAAAACTGAAATAATAATATTAAATAAAAATTAAATTAATTCTAAAGAAATATTTTTTTTACTAACTCTGTAGCTGTTAATTCCTTTGTACACAAGTAACTCATACATGTAGGTATTGGTATTGGTATAGGTGTGGGGCTCTGTTTCCGCATTTAGACTCACAGACGGTCTATTATGCGTTCAGATAGGCTGACTAGTTGAGCCAGCCTAGCTCCTTCCAAAAGCACAGAAGCCTCCTGGGGCGTTCACAGGCTTCTAGGAGCGATCTCGCACCCGCGAGAATACTTGCCCGTTGTGTGGCCACTCCCTCGCACTCCAGGATAACGTGGGCGGCCGTTTCCTCCGCGTTGAGACATCCTCTGCATAGAGGACTGTCTGTCGCACTGATGGTGAATAGGTGCCGGTTTAGGGCTAAGTGGCCCGTAATTGTTCCTACAACTATTCTGATGTTGAGTCGGTTGAGACTGAGCAGTCTGCAAGTTAAACGTGGTGAGACCACCGTCAGCACCAGTTTAGACTGCCTGCAGCCCGGTGTGTTGGCCCAACGACCGTTATGCGCTTCACGAGTCCGTTGCCTTACCCATGAGCGAAGTTGATTGAAGAGAAGTGGCAGTAGTGTAGTTGGACCTGCCACTGACGTTACAGATCCCTTTCTTGCCAGCTCATCGGCGGCGTCGTTCCCGAATGAATTACTATGCCCTTTGATCCATTGCAGAATTATATGGTGGCATTCATAAATGAGACCGGAATTCATGGTGTTGCCCTCCAGGGCCCTTAAAACGGCCATACTGTCTGACAATATACGGATGTTGTACTCCTTTATGCCTTTTGGCATGACTGCAGTCGCGGCGCAAGTTATTGCAACACACTCGCATTGAAATATGGAGCTGTGTTGAACAAGCGCCAGTGATATTTTTATATTTAGATCTTGTGAGAAAACTCCGGCTCCAGTCCCTGACCCCATCTTGGAACCGTCCGTATAGATTCGCACTTCATGTATGCCAGATTAATCTCGGTCGTTTTCAAATAGTTGTATTTGATACTTCCTCTTAAAGATGTGTTGTTTCAGGATCCTGTCGCATGGGGCAGCGATTAGTGGTTGATATTCCACTAATTGATTCCATAATTTGATATGGGTACCCTCTCGATTATACCAGAGACCTAAGAGTTTAAGTCTGATGGCTGCCACAGCTGCCTCCTCTTGGATATACAGGTCTAGTGGGGCTAGATCAAGAGCCACCTCAAGGGCGGTTGTGGGAGTTGTGCGCATGCAATTAGTGACGGCAGTACATGCTAGTCTCTGGAATTGCTGCAGTTTGTTTCTGACAGTGCTTAGTTCCGTTCTGTGCCACCAGGCAATAGCACCGTATGTGATGATTGGCCGTATGACCGTATTGTACAGCCATAGTGTGATTTTCGGTGATAATCCCCAGCTTCTGCCGAGGAGTCGCTTGCATTAGCAGAAAATAATGCAGGCCTTATTTAGTTTTGCGTCCAGGTGCCTGTTCCATAGGAGTTTACTGTCCAGTATCACTCCTAGATACTTGACCTCCTTGGTAAGGGCTAGACGGGTGTCAAATAGTTTAGGTAGTCTCAGTTCTCCTAAACTACGTTTATTTGTGAACATAATTAACTCCGTCTTTGTCGGGTTCACTGTTAAGTTGTGTTTTTCACACCACTGTTCATACATGTAGGTATGTATAATATTAAAATAAAATAATAAGCGTGTCGAATGCACTAACGCCGCGCAATAGAAGTCGTCTAATTGTAAAATAAAGACTCATTTATGACGGAACACCGTGTGGTTTTAGTCGGTTCGATTCCGACATACCACTTCACTGGCAGCCCCGGTGGAGTGATGACCCGAGGGGGAAACCCCCTGACAAAAAATAATATGATTAGGGTGGTGGTGGATAAAGGGTGACGAAATAAAAAAAAGTTATGTTAATATTAATTTTAAAGAAATGTTTTTTACAACATGTTTTTTAACAGGTAACTCATACATGTGGGTATGTATAATATTAAAATAATATAATAAGCGTGTCGAATGCACTACCGCAGCGCAATAGAGGTCGTCTAATTACATCAATGTAAATAGATTCAAGATATAAAGAAAGTTCCTAAGGTACATTCAATATCAATAAAATGATATTAAATGAGGCACTGTAGTCGTTGCAAAAATGAAACACATTCTACCATTTTAGAATCGAAGGAAAACTATAACAATCTATCCCCATGATTTGGAACAGAAATAGTGGCTATTTCTGTTCCAAATCGTGGATTGATGAGATGAGATTGTTGATCTCTACAAACAAATCACTGTTATTTGTATGTTTGTGAAGTCTCCTTTGTCAGTGATTGCCATTGTCAGGTGATGTTTTAAGAAAAAAAACCTTATTTCATTATTGAGCTCAAATCTAGGCCCCGTCCGTGAGCCTTGTATAAGTCTTTTTTTAATTATGTCTTTCTAATGTGTAAAAATCAGGTCGCTTATCCTTAAAAGTTCAAGTTAGGTACACGATATGCAATAACTTCTTCACATATGTAAATGCAACAAATAACAATAAATTGAAATTATTTTTTATTATTTGTTTCGTGCAACTACTTTTGCAAGTAAGTACACGGCAAGCCAAGCAATTTCTGGTGTCTATAAACACTTGCTAATGCTGTTGTACCTCTCCCTTCATAAAGCTCTGGTATACGTCAAACAGGTATTTCTTCAGAGTGGTTCCGTGGTCCTGTGTCCTTGCATAAGGTAGTCCAAATCATGGATTTCCACTAATCCAACTGCAGGAAGTATAAGAGTTACTACTCTAATCCCACCAACAGTAGCACATGGAACTCACTTCTGATCTAAGCTGTCTGTTTAACTTATTTGTAAATGCAAATTTACAGATTTGTTATAATTATTACTGATGCTGAGACTCTTATTTTTGAAGTGAAATTTCTTTAGAATCGTTGTGATTGGAAATTCGATGAAACGGAAGCATCACGATAAAGTTCCTACGATAAAGTTTCTATAATGTTTGTCTTTACGCCTGCGTACTATATGTCAATGTCAACGTGGTGTAATTTTTGTGCATTTGCGTATTAAATTTCTTTTAATTGTTTTTTCTCCATATTTCAGTTAAAGAATCAATTAAGTATAATTAAATCCAACCTTAATCTATATTGAAAACGAAGTATTGTTTATTTTGAAGTTGTAACTGGACTTCAGGTTTGCTTACTGTTTATTATTATGGCCATTCTTTGTATATCTTGATCTTTTGTCTGTATCTGTACCTATTGAATAAAATAAAAATAAAATAATTTACCCAATAACTTTTATAGAAATTATCTAAAATTAAATTTATTAACATAAGGTGACTTAACATAATTGACTGGCCTGTTGGCCTAGTGGTTAGTGACCCTGACTGCTACGCCATAGGTCGTGGGTTCGATTCCCACCCGAGTCTGGGTGTTCTTTGTGTCCGTTATTTGTATGTTTGTAAAGTTCCCCGCGACACAGGAGTAATTCCTAATGCGGGAGTTGCCTAAAAAAAAAAAAAAATAAGTACATTATTTGTGTTAATTTTACTTTTTATTATTTCTCATTCTGTCGTAGGCTACTTTTCTGTACTTTCATTTCTGCCGTGTGTGAATTGCACACACACTTTTTTTATTCATCTGACAAAAAAAAAAAAGAATTACCGTAAAACATTAGAAACTTGCAGAAGAACGTCGCATGGAAATGACGCTTTATTCTGAAGGCCAAGATTTAAAGTTTTTGTTTGGTCTTCTTTTTATAGATGACTTTACGACCGGTTTTATAGTGGTGGTCGGTTGACAATATTGTATATAAAGGACGAACGAAGCAATGTAAGTATCACAATTGTTTGAAGCACAATGAAATTCGTAAGTACCTAGAATTTATTTTTATAACATTCATAATTTATTGTAAAAGTTCATAAACAGTGCCTTTTACAAAATTAATAAATTTATTTAAAAATCTTTTCATACACACAGATTACCGCTAAAAACAGATAACAAATCTTACCTTAGGGTGGGATTTTTTTAAATCTGTATGTTTGAAAAAACATCTAATGGAACTTTTAAGTAGCATGTTTGGGTTCATCGAACATGGTTTTAATTATTTAAATATTAATTATTACCTTCTTGGTTTCATAATTAAAATCAAATATACATGCATTGCCGAAGCTGGGTTGCAATGAACGCAGGTCTCGTAATCAGTGGAAAAAGTTTTGTGAAATTTCGTAAACTTAAATTTAAGCTAAGCATTTGTTTGTATATAATAAGTATAATAACATACATTTTGACAAATAATTCAGAAAAAATAGTAGGGTGAGATTGATTGCGAGGTTGATTGCTTGCTTTTCGTAGTAGTAATTTATTAATACATTTTAGTTTTAGTAGTAGTCCTTTTTTACAGTTGTTTAGTTTAGTATCTAATAAAAGTAAGTATATTGGTTTGTGGCCACGGTAATTTCATTATTATAATTTAAGATGTTACAATTTTGTTTCGCATAAAGTTAAGAAGCATAGTTTTAAAAGTCATATTATAATTAAAAATGTCCAGTAAACTACAAAAGTTATAGAAAGCGCCTCGGAGTCACTATTTTTTGTGGATTTTATGCACAAAACAATGAAAGACTTATCAAGTGCGAATCTGACTTCCATAAATAAACAAACGAAAGACATGTCTTTTTCGAAAGACAAACTTATATACCCCAAAATATAAGTTTGTAATCATAAAAAACTATTGTTTATGGGATATAAAAACAAATTAACGACTTTCGGATTTTTTCCTCTACTTGTGCTGTCAAACCTTGTTTCTTACCAAATTTCAAGATTCTGAGTTCACGGGAAGTACATTGTAGGTTTTGATTCCCTTGCGAATGTCGAAAATTTGCGGCATAAACGACTGTATCTTTTGATTGCGTTGGCTTAGAAGTTTGATTTTTTCACAGCTCTAAGGGACAGTAAACCTGAGTATTTGATATAAATTCCAGCTTGATACCTCCACGCGTTCCTGAGAAAAAGGGTCTTGACAGACAGACAGACGGACGGACAACAAAGTTATCCTATAAGGGTTCCGTTTTTTCCTTTCGAGGTACGGAACCCTAAAAACCATCAGTCTATCTTTTCAATTGTGTATTGTTGTATTTATTACGATTAGGATGTTATAAGAACGGATGTCAACCATTTTATATACTAAGGCGGCCGTTACATAGATACACAAACTTCATAATAATAATTTAAAAAATCAGAAACTTTTTAGTAAAAATACCTTTCCAAAACCAACCATTTTGCTATTCAAATAGTTTTGGAAAGTTAGTTTTGAAATAATAAAGTAACAAAATAAGTTCAATAATATTGAAATTGATTATCGTGTGGTGTCACATACTCTCATACATAACTTTTAATTTAGGTAGTTACACAATTTTTAGTATTTTGATCAAATGTATTAATTTGTATTACGCTACATCTACCAAGTCATAATTTGATGTAAAATAATATTTTATCGCAAAGTCAGGAACGAATTTATTTTATATTTTATTCGAATTTATTTTTATTTCTAATTTTACTCTTATTTGAATTGTATTTATTTTTGTTGTTCTTCTGTTGGCAGTCAGTGCAATATCTCTAATGTTTAATCTGAGCATAACTAAATGCTTTTTTTCTCTTTACTTCTATCTTACACCAAAACTACCCGTTATTATTTAATCTATTAAGAGATCGCTTTTAGCGATAAGGCCGCCTATTGTAAATATCCACTTTGGGTATTTATTTTAAGCAATATGTCATTGGTGTACAATAAAGATTATTCTATTCTATTCTATTACCTATTGAGCTATGGTACTTCATAAACTGTGTGTAATGTTACTTAGCTGTTTCTCATCCAAAAAGAAATAAATTGATAAATTCAAGTAGATACATATGTACTAATTGACGTTCTATTGTATTTAGTTCGCCTTCTTCTTCGTGGCACTGGCGGCCGTTCTGGCCTTGGTGGGCGCCGACAGCTTCCAAAGGGGAGAGCCCGGCCAATTAGTAAGGGAAGCCCGCAGTGCTAGCGGAGGAGATGCGGCACCAGGAAACCCCGGCGGCTATGGCGGCTACGGCGGATACGGCGGCGGCTACAAAGGCTAGATCAGAAGCACAATCTCCGATATGGCAAAAGTATTAAATATTCGGCTTAGCAGTAATAGTTTTCTATTGGTATATCCATATTGTCTGAATTTTTCACTTCATAACACAGTCTAAACTAAAAATTCCGTTTATATGATTATTTTTGTAATATCCATTTGAAACTTACATTACTCTCAAGATTTGAAAAATAAACATAACTTTTTTATTTTATTTTTAAGTTTTTTTATTTTCCTTTTTTATACGACAAAGTGAACCTGATGTACCTGCGGGCAGGCGGTTACCAGTGTTCATAAAAAGGCGAAGCCATTGGTGGTATTTGCGATATTAACAATAACAAAAGTAGATATACTTATTTCAAAACTTGGTTAATACATTTCTTCACCTTTGTGAAAATGATGGAATGTTTATTGGCTTCTATTCCCAGACTCAGCCCTATCAGCCCTATAGTCTTAAGGGAGATTTTTGAACACAGAAAAGTTTGATTGCAAGTAATATCAGCTAATTCCAAAAATGTAAACGTAAAATGAACGCTCAATTGTGATTGGCTTAGTGATGTGTTAACATGAAGAAGTCCGATATTGTGATAGCGATGTTGGATCCAAAGTTTTCAACAGGAGTTTCTTATTTACAATTAGTAATTTTTAATTCTCTCTAAAGTAGGTTTTAGTTACACGTAGTTACATGTGCAACTTGTATTTTGCCGAGTTCATCGTAATAGATCGGTCGGTTGGGTTCAAGGGTCATTCCGTTATTGTTACCATATGCTCCAGTTATTAATGTAAACATTGTTATCAAACAAATAAAGTTTTAAAAGTTTTCTTTACAGCTGTCCATGTTTTCAACGTTTGTGGTACAGGGTTTAAAGCAACATACGATGGTTTTTTCGATGACTCTGCTTTTCCCGAAACTCCTGTTTGTATAGGGAGTGGTGATAGTTTCGCGACCGGGCGTTTGATTACGCCAGTTTGCGTCTTGACTGTCGTTACCCGTACGAGGCCGTCGGCACCTGGATGAGTTTCGACGACGCGCCCAAGCGCCCACTTTCTGGGTGGCAAGTTATTCTCCCTTACTAACACGATGTCACCTTGTTTGACGATTTTCATCGTCTTGTTCCATTTACTTCGACTTTGTAATTGAGTTAGGTACTCGTTTGACCAACTTTTCCAAAACTGTTGTACCATATTCTCAGTTAGTTGCCAACGACGCCGTAAGTCGATATTGTTTTTGTGGCGCCCGTAAGAAAGTGCCCGGGTGTTAAATAGTTATAAAATTCTTCCGGGTCTTCTGTAAGGGGGCACAAGGGCCGTGAATTCATGCAGGCCTCAGTTTTCGTGAGTAGCGTGGCGAACTCTTCATATGTGAGTTTTTGTTCTCCCAGCACACATCGTAAATGGTGTTTTAAACAATTTTACAGCCGCCACCCAGAGACCGCCTGCGCTTGGCCATGCTGGAGCGTTAAAGTGCTATTATACTTCAAGTTTCCCGATTTCTGCAAAGAACTCTGGTGATAGAATTTGTCTGAAGTTTTCAAATTCTTTACGTAGCACCTTGGCTATGAACTTCGTGCCCCAGTCTGAGTACACATGTTTTGGCGTACAGCACCGCGCGTAGAGACGTTGGAATGCAGCGAGGAAGGTTTCCGTGGTGAGGGCGGATACGAGTTCGATATGCACAGCTTTTGTTGTCATAGATACAAAGACTGAGATTGTACGCTTTAGATGTTCGGACAACCCCCTCCTTGTTTTGTTTGACATCCACGTGACCAGTGAAGTCAACCCCTGTATGTGTGAATGGTCGCGAAGGCGTAATTCTTTGCTGTGGCAAATCACCCATGAGCTGGTAAGATTCAGTTGGCTTTAGTCTTGTTTTAATGGCTCTGTTTAAACCAAAAATCCAATAACACTGCCTTATGTAGGCTAACGTTAGCCTAGCACCTCCGTGAAGTGTTATAGCGTGAGTAAAGTCGATGAGTAATTGAGTTAGTCGCATTTTTTAATAATATTAGATTTTTCATTTCAAACGATAAATTTGAGTTCCTGAGGTGATCTCCCATTCGAATGATACCCTCCTCATCCAAATACGGGTTTAGTTTGTAGATAGGACTCTTATTGGGCACCGTTTCTTTCTTCAAAAATAGCTTGTATTCTTGCTCGAATTCCATGCGCTGTACACATTTTATAATTTGTTTATTAGCCGCGGTCAGTTCGCTCGTGTTAAGGTAGTCGGTATCCGATTTCCCTATGTTTAGTGCATTTGTACCAAAGCGCAATACCCAAGCAGTTACTCGGGTTACACGTGTTAATGAACTGTAATTGTTTACAAGTTCATTGATAAAATGTGTGTCTTTATTTATCGACAGGGAAGACACCGTAGCTTTGAGTCCAGTGTTTGTAGTGTGGAGGTATTTAGTGCTATTTTTTGGGCTCTTCACTATCTCCAAAGTCTGTAGGAAGTCAGGTCCTTTCCACCAAAGGTTGAAGTTTATTAGTTCAGTAAGATTCAGTCCCCGGGATGCGCAGTCGGCCGGGTTAAGTTTTGATTTTACGTAGTACAAGTTTTCAGAACCGATGATAGGTTTAATTTTCACGACCCTGTTAGCAACGTATCTTTCCCATCTAGATCCGTCTCCTTGCAGCCAGGCAAGTACCACTTGAGAATCGCTCCAAGCTTGTATGTTGACGTCATAACCCTTGAAGGCCGATATTGCTTTTTCAGTTAGTTGCGATAACAGTAGTGCGCCGTAGAGCTCCAACCGGGGCAATGTAATTTTTTGCACCAAGGATGCAACCCTAGTCTTAGCGGTGAGTAAAGTTGTAGTAAGCATGCCGAGTTCGTTAGGAATACGACTGTATATTACGCACGAGTATGCTTTTTCGCTGGCATCGCAAAATCCTAATAGTTCGATGTTTCGTTGTGTAGTTTCAAGCTATCTGTTAAGTCTTATTTTCTTAACTTCAGGCAGTTCATTTTTGAGTTTCAGCCACTCTTGCTGTATTTCGGTAGGTAAAGAGTCGTTCCATGAAAGATTGCATGTCCAAACTTTCTGGAATAACAGTTTGGCAGTAACCATGCAGTACGTCAATGTACAATGTTGGATATCTCTAATTTTCTCAGAAGGCGAGTTACGCCATATTATTTTTTATGTTGGTTGTTGTTCTTCTGCAATCCATATACAGCGGTACATTTTCTCTATGTCTACAGTGTAGCATCCTTTTGCATGTTGAGGCCTTTTTCCTGTAAATGGTTTAGGCTGAGGCTGTAGTATTTTTGGTATTTTTAAATAATATTACCATTAACGTTATTAATTATTATTTATTAGCTTTTACAATATAAGTTACTTAAACAACGACAGATCAAAGAATGCTCTCACTTCACGAGCCGGAAATCCCGCTGCCGTCCGTCAGGTGTCATCTGTCAAACGTCACCTGACAGCGGCGCATACACTACTACATCCTTCCCCTTTCCCAAAAAAAAAAATACAAATCTAATTTATGGGTTCCATAGAAATGAATACTAAAACAACTTTTATAAAACAAACAAAAAAAAATAACACTACATACTAAAGGATCCCATAGAGACCGCACCCTCAGTCTGGCATGTCCACAGGCACACCAGATTATTGAGGTCTGATATGATACGAAGTTCTCGTGTAGATCACCCCATTATCATCTCTTATTCTATATGATCTAAAGTTATTGTTATTTATAATTTGGCCCGGATTCCACTTAGTGGAATTCGGTTCTTTCTTAAACCAAACTTTTTGGTGCATATTAAAACTACTCTTAAATTTAGTTTTCTTATTATAACTTTTTACATTTCTTTCCTTACTTTTATTAAATTCACCTTTAATATTAAAATTTAACTTTGGAAGAAGATGATTATATTTTACAGGTAACTTCGTTTTTATATTTCTGTTCATCATCAATTGTGACGGGGTAAATTTAGTACCAGCTACTGGTGCTGATCTATATTGCATTAAAGCCAGTGTAAAGTCTGTTTTATCTTCATAACATTTTCTTAACAATTTTTTAGCAATTTGAACACCACGTTCTGCCATACCATTTGACTGTCGGTATCTTGGGCTGGAGTATGTAAATTTAAAACCCCATTCTGCTGCAATTTTTTTACATTGAAATGAATCGAAATGCATTTATTATACTTTGTGCTGATTTACTAGGAATTACTTTTATTTCTAACCATCTTGACATATAATCAAATATTATTAAATAGTTCTTTTTATTAAAATTCATATCTATTCCTATTTTAGAAAATGGTAACGATGGTGTCTCATGATTTGAAGGGGGCTCTTTAATGTTATTGTTTTGATAAGTTTGACAAATAACACATTTCTTTACAAAATTTTCTACATGAATATCAATTTGTGGCCAATAATATATAGTTCTCGCTGTTTGTTTCATCTTAGTTATACCAATATGATTCATGCACTGACCTCTATTATACAAGTACGCTGGACTGCATACGTCGATTATATTATCAAACTGAAGGCATTTGATTTTCGCAATTTTAGCGCTGATAACAATGTGGTCGTCCGTGGAACTAATATTAGGGATGAGATATAACGCGATAAAAAATATTGCATCACTTTATCGATATAAATGCTTGGTGTAATTTCCTACTTTATGATATGTATACTTACGAGCATTTAATTAAGAAAACAACTTTACAAACAATTTTTAAGTTCATTAAAATGTAACCCTCTGCGAACTACTAATGAATAGGCTGCTTTCATAGTGAGTAAGAGGCGGCTTTCATAGTGAATAAGAGTTTTGAAAGAGTGAAAGAGTTTGAAATTTTGAAAGTGAAAGAGTTTGAAATTTTGTAAAGATCGGATCAACGATACTCTAATTATTATCATCGAACAAATAAACACATACACGATTCATACAAACTCCAATTTTCCGGTCTTGATACGGATATCTCGCTTCACTCGATGAATAAGAAACCTGACTCAATTTTCCTGTTGAAAGGGTAAATGCATGGGGTACGAAAAGGAAAAAAAACATTTAGAATTAATAAAAATACTTATATTTGTTGTCACTGGCGAGCCCAAATAATTTGACTTGACATAAAAATCGGTAAGTGTTTACTACACAGATGGTCATTACATTTAGGACTCGAATTTTCCTTTGTCATGTTTTCCACCCACTGCTTAGTGAGTGTGTCGGTGGAAAATCTGAAAGCATAAAGCAAACAAGAAGAATTTACAGAATACCGTTGTAAATAGCGAGTGAGATGCTAGGGCTTATTTTAACGATTTAAAAATAATAATGAAGAGAATAATGAGAAATAATTATAATTAAATTTATCGACACATTATCGATATGGAATAATCACAACCCTATATATATAGCTGTTTACCTCCGGCCTCCATGAGCGCTGGCCTGGGGGTGACGGATGGGGCTGTCCGTTACCCTGGCAGAAGCAGGCCTGAGACGGTGGCGCGACGTGTTCCGAGCGCGCGTCTCCAAATCGGAGGGGGGCAAGGCCCCCCGTACACCACGGTGTGGCCGCCTGTTGATCAAGAGGCGGCCAAGGTCTGCAGGGGTTCCCGGAGGCTTCCTTCTTAGGGTATCCCGGGTCCCTTGCAATAGACCCACTTGTGACGGAACACCGTGTGGTTTTAGTCGGTTCGATTCCGACATACCACCTCACCGTTGGCTCCGGTGAGGTGATGACCCGTGGGGGCTATAAACCTATATATATAGCTGTTTATTTTTTTTTATTGATTAGACAATGAAATCTGAATCCTATTTACATTTAAATGTGATGAAATTTAATAAAATAAGGATATAATAGTATTAAAAAGCTTCAGACATACAATTGAAACATTTATAGCCAAGAAATTCACTTACTTGTAATACGTTATTCCGCTGCCTTTTTGGTACCGAGTTTTACAAAATATACAAACTCTCATTATATTAATGTTTTCTATATCACTTAGCAAACACCAAACACAAAAAGTTAAGTCTTATTTCCCGATAAATAAGTAAATCAACAGAGACGCGTCAACAGAACACATTGGCCATTTGCAACAGATGTTAATTTTAGTACCCGAGACGTAGACCAGGGCCTTCAAAAATTGTAAAAAGTGAAAAAAAATAATAGTAGGATGAAACCCATTAGAAAAGGAGGGGAATGTGATAAAAATGAAAGGAAAAATAAATTACGGGCGATCCGAGTTCGGGAAGTGGGAGGGGGTGAGTTTTTAAGGGAAAAAATGGTTTATCTCGATTTCCGGCAAAACTACAAGTTCTATGGAAAAAGTTAAATGGCAAAGTTGTAGGTAATAAAAAGATTTACAATTTTTGTATTTACAATGTTTTCACATAGCCTCAAAATTTATGTGAAAAATTCAAATAACCAAGTTTTTGGTTTTTTACCTTTTTCAAAAAAAAAATATTTTAATGAAATTTGGTGAAAACTTAAGGTAAGTTTTCGCCAAATTTCGTAGAATTTTTTTTTATTATGTCCCAAATACACTGTAATTTATTTGATTTAAAATATTATTATATATTTGCCTTATTTTGACTTAAAATCAAAAAGTACCATAATTTTCAATCGAAAATTCTCGCGTCAAAATTTCAGCTTTTTTTAAAAAGTCGGTGGGCTTTTTGTTCGTTGAAATCTCTACTTTCTGGTGGTGTAAATAAAAATATACATACCCATAATAAATGTTCTCAGAAAATGAAAAAAAAATAAAAAAACTCGATTTTTTTTAATCACTACTAGCAAGCCGCCCCGGCTTCACACGGGTTCAAATTATACACCTAAACCTTTCCCATGAATCACTCTGTCTATTAGTGAAAACCGCATAAAAATCCGTTCAGTAGATTTTCCGTTTATCGCGAACAGACAGACAGACGCGGCGGGGGACTTTGTTTTACAATATGTAGTGATGTACAATTTCATCAAAAAAATGTGATTGCTGCAATTTTTCAGTTAAAAAGTTTATTTTTTAAATTTGAATTACATTCATGTCATAGAAAATCTCATAAAATATAAACATACATGTAAATCGTACTATTGAATTTGGATACTTCATTCGGGACGTCGCGTCGCTTCAAAACGGCACAAAAACAACTATCATTTCTTATAGAATATATTTTAGTCCAGCGTATTTGTATAATAGAGGTCAGTGCCTTCATGTTATTTATTTAATAAATGTATTCTTAATGACTTAGGTATTATAAGTCTATGGTTTATGAAAATTAATTGTTGATTTATTGTCATATCTTGACGAAATTTGTAGAAATATTTTAGATTATCAGGCACATATTTTATATTGTCTGGCCAACCATTTTTAATAAATTCACTTATTTAGTTTAATTCTTCATCTTTGGCAGTTTCAGTTATTAATTGTTGTTTTTGTTCATCTGTACATTGTAAATATGTGGCAAGCCCTAAACAGTGTATTACTTCATCCATATATGACGGATCCTCCTCCGTTTCATTCAGGAATGATCTTGATAACATGCCAGCAATATGCAACAACCGGCCTTCTAAATATTTAAATTGAATATCATATTTTAATAATTTTAACTTCATTCTTTGCAAACGAGCTGATGGAATCTCATGTACCCCGCTTTTGAATATAGTTTCTAATGGTTTATGATCATTTAATATTACACATTTTCTGCCGTAAATATAATAATGAAACATTTTTGTTGCCCATACTACACTTAATAATTCTTTTTCAATCCATCAAAAATGTTTTTCTGTTTCAGTAAGGCTTCGTGACGCATAAGTTACTGGTTTGTTATTTTGTATAAGACAAGATCAGTTACAGGCAAGGAACTATTAAAATTTTGTAAAACTGTGGCCCCACTTCTTAATATTAGTAAACGCCGTTTCATGAATATTTGTCCATATCCAAGTGACCCCTTTCTTTAATAATGCTTGCAATGGTGAAGCTAATTCTGCTAGATTACATACAAATTTTCTTAAATAATTAATCAAACCTAGAAAAATCTGCAATTATTTTTTATTATTAGGACTTTAAGGTTCAATATTGCTTTTATTCTGTCTGGATCAATTTGTATGCCCTCACTAGAAAAATGTGACCAACATACTTAACTTGTTTTAACTCATATTGAAATTTTCTTTTGTTAAATCTGATATTGTGTTTATCTGCACGCTCAAAGACCTGTTTTAATATTTTATCATGGTCCTGTTAATTATCCCCACAGATCAAGAGATCATCACAGTAAATCACCACCCTGGGTATGGCTTCAAATGTTCTTTCACTGTATTTTTTAAAGATTTCTGGAGCAACTGATAGGCCAAACGGTAACCTATGAAATCTATTACACCCAAAAGAACTAATGAATGTACAAAGGTCTGTTGAATTTTCTGATAATTTTATATTAGATAATTCTAAAACTGAGAAAATTGTTTTATCATTTAATTTAGTAATTATTTCCTCTAAGGTGGGGATGAGATGATACTCTCTGATTAATACATTGTTTAATTCCTTCGGATTCAATCATATTCTCAACTAGCAGCGCCCCGCAGTTTCACCCGCGTAAGTCCCGATCGAGTGGTTTTTGCGTGAAAGAGTAACAAAAATCCATCCATCCATTAAAACTTTCACATTTATAATATTAGTTAGATAGTGGGATTACCATCAGACTTTTCGATAATAACTAAATTGCTAACAAATGATTTGGGGTGATCAACCTTCTCAATAATCTGGTGCTCCTTCAAACTCCTTAACTTGGCTGCCAGACGATCCATCAAGGCATGAGGGACTCGTCGACGTGGCCTGACCACTACCTTGGCACCAGACTGAATGTGCAGTTCTAGAGGCTTCGCAAACTCTCCAATACCTTGAAACAGTTTTTTTATATCTATTAATAATTAAGTCTTTCTCATTAATATTAATGGTGTTGATGTAATTATAACTGCTGTTACTATTAATCTTAATATTATTCAATAATTTTAGTTTCATGAGTGAATTTAATCCCAAAATAGGTCTTACTTAATCTTTAATAATTATAAATTCACTCTTAAATTTTTCATTATTATTACTATAAACTGTTAACATAATTTTTCTTATTGGTTTAATTGTTGCCCCCCCAAATGCTTCTAATATTATATTTGTCTCAGACCACTTTGGATTCTCATCATCGACAACTTTTCTTAAATCATTTAATGATAACACATTAACTTGAGCCCCCGTGTCACACTTGAAGCTAACTTTCTTATTTTCTACTTTTAACATGAGTATCCGTTCTTTTTATTAATGTTAATTGAATCACCTATGGAGTGGCACACTTTTAATAGTCACAAGTTCTAAACTGTATAACTTTGATCAGGAAATAAATTTGATTTTTCCTTATTGTCCTCAAAATTGACACAATTAATATTTTTAACTTTACAGCCCTGTGCAAAATGATTTAATTTATTACATTTATTGCATGTTTTTCCAAAAGCTGGACACTGCCGAGGTCCATGCTCCTTGTTAGATTTGAGACAATGGTGGAAGATTTTATTAAAATTATGCCTATTGCCTCTACTACTATTATTGGACCTAAAGTAATACTTAGCTTTTTTAAAGGGTGTCGTTCTGGACTTGATGCTTTACTACAGCGTCTACCGATGTCCTGGCCTCCTGCTGATACTGGATGGTCTTGATATGCTCCCTGGACATCTCCGCTGCTCTGCATATATCTACTGCCTTGTCCAGGTCGAGATCTCTGACCTTGAATTGAATTTTTGAAATTACAGTTTTTATTAATTTCTTTATATCCGAGTAAAAACTATCGAAATTCTCACCATCTTCCTGGTTTCTTGTGTTGAAGTTGAAGGTACTAATCAATTCATTTTGTTTTGGTGCGAAGTATTTCTCCAATACTTTTAATACATCGTCGTATTTATGATCTTGATCCCCTTTGCTTAGCACATTCAAATATAAATCTTGTGCTTGTTCTTCTATACATTTTAGTAAAAGTGCTATTTTTCTATTCTCGCACATTCTGTCGAACCCTGCCGCTGTGAGGAAAATTTGGAATTGTTGTTTAAACTTCCTCCATCTTGGCAACAAATCCTCCACAGAATCCAATGCCAATGGTGTTGACATTTTGTAATCAATACTCGCCATGCTAATTAATATCATCATTAGATATGTCCTTGTTGTCAGGACAACAAGTACATATCTAATGATGATATTAATTAGCATGGCGCATTGTACATATCTAAGGATGACAACAGGGAAAACGGGGACATCACTCAGGAGTGATGTCCCCGTTTTCCCAAAATTCACTTATGGTGTTTATGTCGACTAGAACTGCGTGGCAGTTGAGAGTTTTCATTGCCACACGATATCCAGCCTAACTGCGTCTATTGTGCGATAGGGAACTGTAGGCTTCCATTCAGGACTCCGTCGAGGATAACGTCTGAGTATACATCGGATCCCAGCAGTAAGTCTATAGGGTATGATTCATTGAACTCGGGATCAGCCAGTTTCAAGTATTCTAAGTGCGGTCAGTTAGTTTTTTCAAAGGATGAACCGGGTAAGTTATTAGTTATCCTTTTCAATATGAGCGCTTGAGTTTCAAACGTATAATTGGAGTGAATTGGCTTGCACGTTAATTGTAGGCGTCCTTTACAATCTCCTGATAGTGTTCCAACTCCAAATATAGGTGCATTTAGCCGTTGCCTAGGCAATCTAAGTATTTGAGCGGCCTGTTCAGTTACCAAGTTTACTTGCGAGCCTTGGTCTAGAAGTGCTCGCAGTGTAACGTAAGTGCCGCTTGCAGACTTCACTTGAAGCTGCTAGTAGTTAACAGTATCTCCATCTCGATAGTAGCAAGATGAGTATATCCTTGTTGAGTAGAAATGGATGTGGAGGATATTTTTTCCACTGTTATTGTATGTAGGTACAGATTTTCTTGCGAAATTATTATGTAAGAAAGTGTGGTGACGCATGTTCCACCCTTTTGAATGTTTTTGTCGAAGTGCATGTCGTGTTGCCATGGCTGTATAAGCAGTTATTACACAGCTGTAATTTTGCAACAGTATCATTCCGCTGTATTGAGTCCATGTCGGTGAACTTTTTGCAATGCAATAACACGTGCCTTCCTCCGCAGTGCGGGCATTGACCAAATGTCCCAGGTGTTGTATGATATGTTTTCTTCGACTCGAAATAATGTCTTCTTGTAGGGAATGGTTTGCTAATAGGTTTTGGCATCGTTTGTTTTTGTATATTAGGTATTTCCCTTTTCACACTCTTCATGCGCCGCATACGCCGTAAATTTCCAGGACCAAAAAACTTGATCCAAGTGGGGCAGCTCTCTGTGATCTTGTAATTCTTTCATATAGTCGGTATAGGTTGTAGTATCCAGTTTCTGCGACATTAGATTGCTATAAATGGATCCCAAGTAGTTGTATTTATTCCGATGTTCGTCAACCCGTTCATAAACTCTGTGATATGCAACTTCTTAAGGCTGTAGCCGTCTGATTGGTGCATAACAGACAAGTTGAGCATAGTGTTGACGAAAGAAGTGAACTGGAGACGCTGGTTGTCATAACGATGCGTTAGTATTTCCCAACAGGAGTTGTAGTTATCAGCACTTATACTCAGGTGTTGTACCAATCGTTCAGCTTCACCTTGCAATCTTGCCTTGAGGTGTTGCTTTTTTGTCCCTTGTTAATCATCGGATTGTTGTGAATTGTTTCCACGAAAAGATCTTTGAAGGAAATTCACTGGGTGTAGCTGCCAGAAAATTCAGGGACTTCAATCTTAGACGCTCATTTTTGGTAATGAACAGTCGACCAAATTTTCGAGTGTAGGCATCTTCTTAAATTGTCATATTTGTCTTCTACTGACACGAACATGCTGTAATATTGGATATTAGAGCCTTTAAGGAATGCCTCCAATTTCCAATGCTGTTTGTCAATGACGTCCCACTTTGACTTCAAAATAGAAAGTTGATTCTCTATTTCCCATATCTCGGTCACCATTTCTAGATCTATTTTGGACATAGCACGGTCATGAGCCTTAAAGTTACACTCTTGCCGACTAAGTAATGTTTTTTGAAGTTCATCGCTGCTCTCTTCCACAATATCGCTTAAATAAAAGTGTGCAGTTTTTTGCTTGCATATTTGTTGCAATGTGTAGTCCATATCTTGTTTCGTGGGAAGATACAGCTGGTTGGTTTTCCCGAAGATATCTTCAGTAAAGTACTTCAGGGTTTTATCTTCGATAGTTTCGAGAAGAGTAGCGTGACGTTGTTCAAATTCCTTCCATTGCTGTTCGAGTGACTGGAGCCGATGTGTTAGATACTCTTCAGTTTTCCTGGATTTACTATCTTTCCCATAGTTTGTACACAGCGCTTTGATGTCATTGAAGCATTTCTCTTGCACTTTTAGTACTTCCATGTTAGTTATATTTTCTAATCGTCGAAAAGAGAAAAAGAAGAAGAAGTGATGTAACTAGTTAAGTTGGTTAGCTCGTAAATCTGGCACGTAGCTGACGGTGACAGAAGTGTAGAGCAGCGCTAGTTCGCGACCCGAAGACAACAGAGTTTCCGTAGTCTTCTTAGTTCAGGTCTCTAGATATTTAGCTCCTCGCACTTAAATGACGATATATATGCGTAGTTGTCTCGATTCAACTGGTGTGACCCGCTTGTGGGAGGCCAGTTGAGCCGATTCGCTACAGCCAAAAAAGATGCAAGTCGCAAAAATACCTTTTTTACCCCGAAGGACCATAAATGTACAGGCCAGTTAGCTTGTACACTCTAGGATAGTTGTTAAGTAGTTAAGTTAGTAGTTAACTGAGTACGCAGGAAAGACAGCTAAACGGAAATAGTATATTCTAGTAAAGGTATATAAAAATGTATAGAGTAGCGAATCTGTCCTTGATTGTGCTTGTAGGCATAAGTAATATTTGGTAGCGTACTAACTTATAAAGTATTAATTTATGTATTTATAACAATAACAACGCGCGGCTAAAAGTAGGTCGCAACGTGTGCACTAAATTATCTATATGTAAAAAGTAAATAAAATCAACGTGTGCGTCTCGGGCCGCCCGACAGAAGTGATAACTTAAACTAATCTAAGTTGAACTATTTAATATTGAAATTGTTTAACTTGAGAAAAGCTTAGGTTATTACTTAAATTTTATAGATAGATAGAGATATTATCTATATTAATATCATAATGTAAGGAAATGTTATTTACTAATAAAAGCTTTTATTGATTATAAAATATATTTTATTCTTAGTAAATGTAAATCTTGAATATGTAAATGTGTTGAAAATGTAAAATACGGCTAGCGCTGTAGGTTAGAGTGAGAAAGGAGGAGCCTTCCTACCGCTGCCACATGCGTAAGAGAAAGGGAAGCCAGACAGACTGGCGTCGTTACGCGTTACGTAACGAACGGTTTACCCTCCCATAAGAAGTTATCACTTCAAAACTATTTGTATGTACGATAGTGAGATCGTACAACAGTCGAAATTAGACAGGTGGTCTCTAGGTTTTATAGATAACAAAGAAGCATCTACATAAAAATAAAAGTAACGCCATACACACAATTGATAATAGTATTACATAAAAACTTTTACAATATTGTTAAAACTATATCGTAAGGCAATTATATGATAAAAAATAATTCATAGTAATTAGGATAGAATGAGTAGTTTAAAGTGTCGAATCAATTTGTAAAATAAAAAAAAAACAAATGACATATGAAATCATTAAACATCTACAGATTCCCAAAGAAATCCTAATTCGAAATTTACTTACATTTTTTATTGGCTGCTTTTCTAACAGGCCTATTCTAAAAACATTCAGTGTGACCCACGTATTTGTGATCTGTTTAGTTTAGTGATTAGGCTATTTTTATATGGATTTGATCGAGGCCTTATCAAGTATGATTAGGGTGGCGGTTGGGCACGCCACAATCGTGGCGGTAAGACCCATCATGGAGGATTGGCTCGAGAGGCAGCACGGCAGGCTCTCCTACCGGCTGACGCAGGTTCTGACCGGCCGCGGCAGTTTCGGCAAGTACCTGTGTCGCATAGGCCGGGAGCCAACCTCTGCGTGCCATCACTGCGAAGGCCATCGCGAGGATACTGCACTCCACACTTTAGTGGAGTGCTCAGCGTGGACGCAACAACGCTGTGATCTCGCGGCGGCTATTGGAGTGGGAAGCCTGTCACTGGAGACATGGTTCTATCCATGGTCCAAAGTGAGAGTGCGTGGGAATCCACTGCCTCTTTTTGTGAGAAAGTGATGTTCGCTAAAGAGGTGGCGGAAAGGGAACGGGAGAGGGCTAGTACTCTCCCGTCCCGAAGGAGAGGCACCGGGGTTCTCGGGACTTCCTTCCTAGAGTATACCCCAGTCCCTTGCAATAGACTCATTTATTCACGGAACACCGTGTGGTTTTAGTTGGTTTGATTCCGACATTCCACTTCACTGGCAGCCCCGGTGGAGTGATGACCCGAAGGGGAAACCCCCTGACAAAAAAAAAATAATATGATTAGGATGGTGGTGGATAAAGGGTGACGAAATAAAAAAAAGTTATATTAATATTAATTTTAAAGAAATGTTTTTTTCAACATGTTTTTTAACAAGTAACTCATACATGTAGGTATGTCTAATATTAAAATAATATAATAAGCGTATCGAATGCACTACCGCCGCGCAATAGAGGTCGTCTAATTACATCAATGTAAATAGATTCGAGATATAAAGAAAGTTCCTAAGGTACATTAAATATCAATAAAATTATATTAAATCTACCATTTTAGAATCGAAGGAAAAATATAACAATCTATCCATGATTTAGAACAGAGATGATAGCTATTTCTGTTCCAAATCAAACAAATCACTGTTATTTGCATATTTGTGAAATCTCCTTTGTCTGTGATTGCCATTGTCAGGTGATGCTTTTATAAAAAAAAAACAGTCGGTCGCAGGAAGGACTGCACGTCAGAAGTGAAAACATAACTTCACAATGTTTTGGCATATTCATACACACACACACATCTGAGTATATATAATTAGGTTAAAAATAAAAAGTAGGTAATAACATATCTAAATATATACATAGGGTACATTGGAAGTTCTGCGCTGTTGGCCGCTCATAAATGTTTGAATTTCGAATGTTATATGTTTTTAAATATAAGAAACTCGGCTCCGTCTTATGAATTTCGATCAGGTCACGATTTGGTTCGATCGTGTTTAACATTTTTTACCCATCCCAAAAAGTGCACAACGCCGCTAAAGAAGTTTTCACTTCAAAAATCTCATTCGTCACAGTCTTTTAATTATTTCTTTCTAATGTTTAAATATCAGGTCGTTTTTCCTTAAAAGTTCAAGTTATTTACATACGCGATATGCAATAACTTCTTCACATATGTATATGCAACAAATAACAATAAATTTAAATTTTCATGTAACTAATTTTGCAAGTAAGTACACGGCATGCCAAGCAATTTCTGGTGTCTATAAACACTTGCTAATGCTGTACCTCTCCCTTCATAAAGCTCTGGTATACGTCAAACAGGTATTTCTTCAGAGTGGTTCCGTGGTCCTGTGTCCTTGCATAAGGTAGTCCAAATCATGGATTTCCACTAATCCAACTGCAGGAAGTATAAGAGTTACTACTCTAATCCCACCAACAGTAGCACATGGAACTCACTTCTGATCTAAGCTGTCTGTTTAACTTATTTGAATTAATTTGTTATAATTATTACTGATGCTGAGACTCTTATTTTTTATTAATCTGACCAAAAATAGATTACCTATAGAAACTTGCAGAAGAACATCGCATGGAAGTTACGCTTTACTCTGAAGGCCGATTTAAAGTTTTTGTTTAGTCTTTTTGTTATTGATGACTTTACGACCGGTTTTGTAGTGGTGGTAGGCTGCCAATATTGTATATAAAGGACGAACGAAGCAATGTAAGTATCACAATTGTTTGAAGCACAATGAAATTCGTAAGTACCTAGAATTTATTTTTATTACATTCATAATTGTGAAAGTTCAGTGTTTATGTGTCTAAACTTCAGTGTTTTTTACAAAACTAATTAATTTATTCAAAAATCTTTTCATACATACAGATTACCGCTAAGAACAGAAAACAAATCTTACCTTAGGATGGGATTTTTTTAAGTTTGTATGTTTGAAAGAACATCTAATGGAAGTTTTAAGTAGCATGTTTGGGTTCATCGAACATGGTTTTAATTACTTAAATGATAATTATTACATTCTTGGTTTCATAATTAAAATCAAATATACATGCATTGCCGTAGCTGGGTTGCAATGAACGCAAGTCTCGTAATCAGTGGAAAAGTTTTGTGAAATTTCGTAAACTTAAATTTAAGCTAAGCATTTGTTTGTATATAATAACATACCTTTTGACAAATAACTTAGAAAAAATAGTAGGGTGAGATTGATTGCGAGGTCGATGGCTTGCTTTTCGTAGAAGTCATTTATTAATACAGTTTTAGTAGTAGTCCTTTTTTACAGTTGTATCATCATCATCATTAGGATTTTATAAGAACGGATGTCAACCATTTGATAAACTAAAGCGACCGTTACATAGATACACAAACTTAATCATAATAATTAAAAAAATCAGAAACTTTTTAGTAAAAATACCTTTTCAAAACTAACCATTTTGCTACTCAAATGGTTAGTTTTGGAAAGTTAGTTTTGAAATAATAAAGTAACGAAATAAGTTCAATAATGTTGAAATTGATTATGGTGTGGTGTCACACACTCTCATAAATAACTTTTAATTTAGGTAGTTACACAAGTTTTAGTATTTTGATCAAATGTATTAATTTGTATTACGCTACTTCTACCAAGTCGTAGTTTGATGTAAAATAATATTGTATCGCAAAGTCAGGAACGAATTCATTTTATATTTTATTCGAATTTATTTTTATTTCTAATTTTACTCTTTTTTGAATTGTATTTATTTTTGTTGTTCTTCTGTTGGCAGTCAGTGCAATATCTCTAATGTTTAATCTGAGCATAACTAAATGCCTTTTTCTCTTTATTTCTATCTTACACCAAAACTACCCATTATTATTTTATCTATTACTCATCGATTTTGTCCATCCAAAGGTTGGCTGTAAGAGATCGCTCTTGGTGATAAAGCCGCCTTTTGTAAATATCCACTTTGGGTATTTATTTTAAGCAATATGTCATTGGTGTATGTACAATAAAGATTATTCTATTCTATTCTATTACCTATTGAGCTATGGTACTTTATAAACTTCGTGTTACTTAGCTGTTTCTCATCCAAAAAGAAATAAATTGATAAATTCAAGTAGATACATATGTACTAATTGAAGTTCCATTGTATTTAGTTCGCATTCTTCTTCGTGGCACTGGCGGCCGTTCTGGCCTTGGTGGGCGCTGACAGCTTCCAAAGGGGAGAGCCCGGCCAATTATTAAGGGAAGCCCGCAGTGCTAGCGGAGGAGATGCGGCACCAGGAAAGGGCGGCTACGGCGGCTATGGCGGCGGCTACAAAGGCGGCAACAAAGGCGGCTACAAAGGCTAGATCAGAGGCACAATCACTGATATCGCAAAAGTATTAAATATTTGGCTTAGCAGTAGTAGTATTCAATTAGTATATCCATATTGTCTGAATTTTTCACTTCATAACGCAGTCTAAACTAAAAGGTCCGTTTATATGATTATTTTTGTAACATCCATTTGAAACTTACATTAGTCTCAGTATTTGAAAAATAAACATAAGTTTTTAATTTTTTTTTTAACCTTTTTTATTTTCCTTTTTAATACAACAAGTGAATCCGATCCACCTGCGGGCAGGCGGTTACCAGTGCTCATAAAAAGGCGAAGCCATTGGTGGTATTTGCGATATTAACAATAGCAAAAGTTATACGCAGTTATATTTGAAAACTTAAGACATTTCTTCATCTTTGTGAAAATGATGGAATGTTTAATGGCTTCTATTCCAAGACTCAGCCCTATCAGCCCTATGGTCTTAAGGGAGATTTTTGAACACAGAAAACTTTGATTGCAAGTAATATCAGCTAATTCCAAAAATGTAAAGATAAAATGAACGCTTAATTGTGTTTGGCTTAGTGATGTGTTAACATGAAGAAGTCCGATATTATGATAGCGATGTTGGATCCAAAGTTTTCAACAGGAGTTTCTTATTTATAATTAGTACCTTTTAAATCTCTCTAAAGTAGTTTTTAGTTAAAAACGAATAAGTGGCTGCCTGTTACTGAAATATGTACTTCCGAATATTCTGATTATAGGGATAGGTACGAGATTATAGGTAAAAGTTAAAGTTATTGATATTTGTACACTACAAATTCAATAAATTTAACTTTTACCTCAGTTATCTATGTGCTCAGATCCAATTATATAAAATTTGATAGTTTATGTAAATAAGCTCAATACTCAAGACTTAAAAGTTTTTCGAAATAAAGAAATAGCATGTATATACGTTCTGAGAAATAGAAATGATCTAACTTTTATTTAAATGTGTAGTATTTTTTACTCAGAATAGATGTTAGAAACTTATACGCGGTAGGTAGGCATGTCATAGGTTTATAATTTTTGGGATCCATGGCGCTACCGGAATAATTGAGTAAGTGGGTTAGTGGTCATAAAAAATGGGGTAATAAACCCGAAGAGAAAGCTGCTTGGAACTGAGAAGCCAAACGAGCATGTGAGCTCCAGAACCATTAAAATTAAAAGTTGTGCAGTCCGTCTGGTCCAGCTGATTTCCAATTTAGTAACGAATGGCCGGCACTGTTCCTTGTATAGTCTCACCTCAGTGTTTAACGACGCGCATCCAATCACCTTCTGTATAAAGGACAGGCACCGATCAAAATGTATTTGTAACATCATCATCTGGTAAATGCCCATCATCACTCATGGATTCGGTTGTTCCCATTTTTTCAAGTTCATGAAATAAAACAAGACATTCAAAACAGTCGAAATAACAAAGAAGCATCTTTACAAATATAAAAGTAGCCAAACACACAACGACTACTACGACATAAAAACTTTCACTATATAGTTAAAACTATATCGTAAGGAAATTACATGATAAAAATTAGATAGATAGATAAACTCTTTATTGTACAAAACATACAAAATTATACAAAACTGTATTTAGATATTCTTAATAATCTAAAAATCTAAAATTATAAATTAAAAATCTAAAATTAATTCATAACAATTAGGCTAGAATGAGTAGTTTAATGTGTCGAATCAAAAAGCGCAAGATCTTGAGACCGAACTCTATCAGACGCAGACAGGGGCAGACTTTAAAAAATGTTAATATTTTGACAATAATCAACAACATTGAAATTGAATTCACCGTCGTCATGTGTGGGGTATGTGTCGTTACTAATTTTAAATTATAAATTGAACAATATAAATTATAATCATAAATTAAAAAATTAAAATACCCCCGACTCGAAAACCCCTTTAACAATTACAAAAGAGCTGATGATCTTCAAACGGCTGAACAGATTTTATTGAATTATATTTAAGAACATTTTCGATCAAGTCACCTTTCAAATAAAAAACCGCACTGAAATCGGTTCATCCGTTTGGGAGCTAAGATGCCACAGACAGACACACAGACACGTCAAACTTATAATTAAGCACGGGATTATATGCAACATAAAAAGCTTGAAATATGCATGAGAAATGCGTAAAATATGCATGAAATTTTGTAAAATATGCAACATTAAAGTTTTAGGAAACGAAAAAAATAAAAAAGTTGTAGGTTTTAATTTTTTTATAATTCTAAATCAGCACAAAATTATTGAATTATTTAATCATAAATTATCAATACCAAAATGTAACAACTGTGTAGACGATAATAATTTCACTAAAACGAAAAATTTTTTTTTTTTTTTGTAAACGCAAACAATCAGGTAGGGAGGTGTTTCTAAATGAATAATTTTCAATCAATCATAATATTTTTATTAGTGAAAATTGTGTGGCGTGTGTTTGGCGAAATTAACCTACTGAATAATTTAATAAATATAGCGAAAAAATGCATCATCACTAGATATTAGATAGAATATGCAATTTCCGCTGAGAATTGGGTAAATTTGCAACTTCATATACAAATACATATAATCTGGTTTCTTCATAAAACACTCCTCTTTTTGCGTCGGGGGTTTAAAATATTTTTTTTAGGTAAATTGAACTCCTTCGGCTTTGGGTTTTGATTGTTTATTAATAAATAAGAAAATCAAATGAATAGATGTTACATGGCACCACAGAATTTATCTTTTGGATAAGTACTAGTTTCATCGGCTTGTCGGGTTCGGAGACTGCCTTAAATCATTCCTCAATGCTTTCTTGAGAGCAAAAACCGGCTTTCCGAATATTACGTACGTACGAGCCGTAACTCCCTTTCCATAAAAATCTCGGACTTACGTGACAGTAGGTATGACGTGACATATTCCAAAGGTAGTACCAGGATAGGAGAACACACCTGTTTTTCCAAATTGGAATGGTAACATGTACATGTACATTGGAAGTTCCAATGAAAACTTAATCGCCCTATATAGGGCTTTGGATATATATTTAAATCGATAATTTATATTGAACTAGAGTGTATAAAAGTGTTTATTCATTAAAAAAAAGTATCCTTCTCTATCGAAATAATTAACTGAAATTATGGATGTGCAGGTTTTGGTTTTGTTTAGTGATTGGTCAAACAGTGTCGGAGTGTACTAA
Organism: Euplagia quadripunctaria; assembly: GCA_963859945.1. NCBI lineage: Eukaryota > Metazoa > Arthropoda > Insecta > Lepidoptera > Erebidae > Euplagia > Euplagia quadripunctaria. The sequence goes on along the minus strand of OY982575.1, from coordinate 12,710,557 downwards.
ACCGATGCGATGTTGCGATGTACATGGGAAACAATGTTTAAATATGTATATAGAGTAGATACATTATTTTGTAATATAATATTAACTAACTTAACTTATTAAATAATATTACTTTTAGTTCGTTTTGTTTGTGGCGCTGGCAGTCGTTCTGGGTTCTGGTGTCTGTAGGCGCTGATGGCGCAAAATACGGCGGCATACCACTGCCAAGGGTAGGTCGAAGCTGTTACAGTAGACACATCACACCAGGCAAATACGTTCGCGGCGGCGCACAGTGTGGGAATTTCACAATCTAGGAGAATTTAATTCCAAATAGAATTAAATAAAAGATGTAGTCGAAAAATAATATTGATTGGTATTGAAATAAGTAAAAATACTTAACTAAAATAAATATGGGATATATTGTTATTTACAAGTTTTTATTTAATTGCTGTACCTATGTAATTTTTTTGGAGCAAATCTTGCAACTCGATTTTGAATCAGATATCCTCAACCGATTTTGATGAAAATTTGCTTACACGTTTAGTTTGGATGACAATGCGTTAATATGGTACCATGGAGCTGGTCTAATGATGGAGTAGGAAAGTGGCCATAGCAACTCCTAAATTAAATAAGACAAACCCATCAAGTTTGGGCTCATTTATTTTGTCTTAATAAACTCTCTGGTATTACATAGCATTCAGGGTCTGAAGATGGAGTCAGACGGTGGTCAAGGGAATTTCTAAACTAAACATATACTACTTGTATTGGGTTCTTTTGGCTAGTATTGGTAAGAACAGTGCTACACGATATTACTATAAAGTGGAAAATAAAATTATTAATAAAAAAAAACATTTTAAAAACAAGCTTTTCTTTAAACAATTTTTTGTACTAAAACGAAAATAATAATGTTGTATAAGGGTTGTGCTAATTTTAAAAGCTTAAACCGCAAACAGAGAACAAAGAAAGATCTTCCACGATACAAGCTTTTGAAATTAGTACAACGTACAACCCTTGTATAAATTATTGTTTCATTTAAAATATTATCTAGTAATTTGATGCACTCATTCAACCAAGTTAAATTCTTGTTTAAAAAGCGTTCACGATGTCAACCGCTTGCTGTCCATTTTTCACCAAAATTGCAACAGAGCCTCCTTAAAAAGAACTTAATTTCATTTTTAGCACCTTCTGAAAATTGTGCTTGTGGGTAATTCCTTAATATGAAAGCAAAAAGAGCATCGATTCGCTCATTTTTGGCATTTGAGCACCAAATATCAAAAATTTGTTTTTTCGTAATTTGGGAAGTCATTCTGAAATTCGAAAAAAAATGTATGACGGTCGCACAAAATAACAAGTAATATCAACTGTTCTCGAAAGTTAATACTATAAACTAAAACATTAAAGCCAGCGGGATATTCAGGTAATTTTTTTCTACACACCTGTTATTGTGCAAGTCATCTCAAAATAATGCTTAATTTTAACTTTGCTTTCGAATGATGTTATTAGAGCAGTGTTTTGATATTACTCAAGTAAAATACACTAACTTACCTTCTAACATATACACAATACAATAAAAAACCAATAAACAAGACTAGACACGTTAATTAAATCAGGAATCACAAGAGAAGTTAACACTTTAATGTTTTTATTCTTATTGTGAGATACAACGACTATTATCTACCGACATAAACATTTTTTATATATTTTTTAAAAGTACCTACAAGAATTTTCAATATGTAGCTGTAATAAATGGGGTCTTAGGTATAAATAAGTTTTACTGTATTATCAATTATTAAAAATAAATATTTTGATTTAAATCCCCCTAGATTCTGAAATTCTCGCACTGTGCGGCGGTGGCAACGATGCTCACCAAGGCCATTACGGAATTCACTCTACCTGTAGGGGGAGCACGAGGACTTTAATCCTCTAATGTTGATTTGTTAGAGTTTTTAACTGTTACTTTTTCACAATCATTTGTTACGTTAAATATTTTTCTATGATTTGTAAAATAAAAACGCATATCCCTATATCTCATGTCCAAGTTCATTTTAATCAATTCTTTAGCAATTCTTTGAAATAAAGATATTTGACTTTGAAACAATTTACTTTTTGTTATTATTATCAATTACTAAAATATCAAATTTCAATCAGTCAGCACAACAAATTCACGAAGTAGGTAACTCAATAACACAATGTTCGCGATCTTGTAATATTGAATTCTGGCTCTTGGCAACGGTAACTTCACTGCACGTGTCTGCAGTCTGTACTGCACCACAGATTACTAAGTAGTTACTATGTAACAGATAAATCACTCCCTACAAAAACGTTTATACCTACCGTTTTAATTACCTACTCTTACCGAGCGCCGACCGCTGCATGCGAAAATGAACTTAAACGTTCTTAAAACACGATTATTATTGCCTCGCAATAATAATCGTAACCTCGCACGGTTGCGTTCCCGTAAGTGAGTATAGGGTTACCTCTTTTTATGTAATATTCAATATCTATATTTTTATAAAAAAAAGCCTATGTTAATTAAGTGAAGTTTTATTACACAAAAAATCACCTGACTTAGAAAAATGTAACACTGAATACCACGTCCCCGTAAGTTTACCAATACGAAACACTTAACAACGAATGCACGCTACCACGAAAAACTTAACGCCGTAGTCATGCGATCTCGAATAAGCAAATCTCTAATTCATCAATTCGAATCACTTAACAACAAATACGCGCTTCTACGAAAAATTTATCACCAAAGCCACGCGACCTCGCTTAACCAAACCTCTATCGCGAAACATTAATAAATTATTAGAAAAGTTAAATTTACAGTGTCAAGAACCAAAACAAAGAAAATAGACAAGAAAAAACTACATCATTATACTACATATTATATCATCACACATTACTGGATCTACATCCATATACAGCACGTAAACTATCAGAAGCCGTGTCAATTTTCACCGTGAATTTGACTGTATTTAAAGTATGTATAAGTATATCAATACGATTTCGAATTACGTTTTTGTACGTTAAAACTTAAAACATAAGCTATCAGAAGCCATGTCAATTTTTACCGTTAATTTGACTGTATTTAAAGTATATATAAGTATATCAATACGATTTCGAATTACGTTTTTGTACATTAAAACTTAAAAATTAAAACATGAGCGCTCGATGCAGCTGTCAGCAACCCACTGCGCGAGACTGCGTATAAGGTCCGCCAGCGGTCGAGCGACCCGGAGGTGTTTAGCGCATGTAAGTACATCCAGTGGCATAGGCCTGACTGCACCGCACTGTCTAATAGGACAAATAGCATCAAAATTACCTACAACCAGGTAGTTTGAATGCAATTTATTTTAGTATTCCTGACAACATCACTTTCCGATCTGAGTTTTTATTTTGTAGTTGAAGGATTTACGGCCAAAATTGTGTAGTCAAGCTGTACGTCATTTTTAAGCATTAATAAAAACTTAACAATAAAAACAAACCTGCAACTCAAGAGTCACAAATGCGAGGCTAAATGAGGATTTACTCAAGTGTCATGGTGACCTATGGGATTTTGAAGATTAGATGATAGAAAGAAAAAAAGGTTATAAAATGTATTCCTTTCAGCGGTGGGGGAGCGTCTCCAGCTGTTCAAAAATGTAAAAAAATCTTTAAACGGAAACACTCTAGTGCGTCCATTGATCAATCAGCGCATCAGATATTAACAGTGTAAACACCCCACTTGTCTCTGATAACGGAGGTAAGTTAATCTAAGCCTGTTTGTATGGTGGGGTGGCCGTATGGAAGAATAGAAAATGGGAAAAAAACTAATTTATTCGAGCGAAATTAAGAGGGGATGTTAAGTAAACCGAAAGAAACTCATCAAGAGGAACATCATTCAACAACATCACATCACATATAACATCACGTGACGATAGGTCGCAGCGGTTTTTTGAAAATGCAAAAATAGCTTAATATCCTAGACACGCTTACCAATATTGTGAGGATTATTTAAAGGGATTTTCTTAGTTTGACGATTAAAAAAACATGTTTTTAATAATAAAATGCACAAAAAAGCACCCAATAAAAAATCTTATAACTATTCAAACAAAAATAATTACATACATAAAAAAATGTCATAAGAAGTCAAGTCACTTTCAATTTTCCATTTACATCTGTCCTTCCGTAATCTGTTGGTGATTTTTCTATTACGTGCATTATTCATAATAAGTGCAGCAGTAACTAAGATTTTGCCAATCTTAGTTACTGCTGCACTTAGTGGTGAGTTAAGGTGGTAAGTAAGCATCGAAATTACGCATATTCAACGAGAAGGTATTATGATGTATCTGCAACGTTGTATGTCTTATTAAACATTTCAATACTCTAAAGAGAGTATAGTCTGTTCATTCGTTTATTTTCTTTTTGACAGTTCTAAAAGACCACGTGCAGGCGTACCACAGGGTGGTGTGCTGTCTCCTTTACTCTTCGAAGTTTTTATAAACTCTATTTCAGATAAACTAACTTCTTCCTACCGCCTTTACGCAGATGATTTACAAAATTTTACCCAAGCACCTATAGAACGACTAGCAGAAGCCATTTCTACTATTAACAAAGACATAGACAATATTTGTGCCTGGAGTAGGAATCACTTTTATATTGATGAAAACTTGTCCTGGAGTCCACAACTACAGGAAGTAAGTAGGAAAGTGTTTGCCTCTGCAGGGTCCCTAAGAAGGCTGCGTAACTTTTTACCAGCTAAAACTAAAATTGCGCTAGCAGAATCCCTCCTTCTTCCAGTTCTTGATTATGCAGATGCCAGCTATCCTGATCTCACCGAGGACCAACTGAATAAGCTTGAGCGACTTCAAAACTTTTGTATACGGTTCATTTTTGGATTACGCAAATTTGACCACGTTTCTGAATATCGGAAAAAGCTCAACTGATTACCCGTACGCCTTCGTCGGAATACTCATATCCTCTCACTATTATACAATACATTGTTCAATCCCAACATTTCTACTTATCCCAAAGCACGCTTTGAAATGTTACACGACACCCATTCAAGGTTCCTCAGATCGTCAGAAAATTTGATTTTGAAAATCCCGACGCATTCTACAAATTTCATGGACATGTCATTCACAGTACAGGCCATACGTTTGTGGAATGGATTGCCTCTATCCGTCAGACGGGCACAAACACTCCATAACTTTAAGAAATTGTTAAAGAACACTACTCGAGCTGCTGACTGGTCTCAGGATACCGTCCAATTTATTTATATGTATGTATATATATATATGTTTTTTGTAAATATAATATATATGGAAATTTGTATGTATATATATGGATATAGATTTATGTATTTGTTTATGTATGTATACCTATGACGATGACAATATTAGTTATAATTATATACCTACTATAAAAAAACGGATATATGTGAGTGTTATGTTAATCGCACACTGCAACTTCTCATTTCATTCTTATTCTCTCTTTCCATCCACCGGTTGCCTGGAAGAGATCGCAAATCGCGATAAGGCCGCCAATTGTACAATGTTTTTTTCTGTATTTTTCTTTTTAGGCTTTTAGTTTATAAGAGTGTATACCTATGTATATAAATTGTATCTTTTTTGTACAATAAAGAGTTTTCTATCTATCTATCTATTTATCTAAAAGAAGACAAATAGTGATGACCTAACACGTTACGGATAGTTTGATAGTCTAAGTTTAAGTAAGTAGTACAATATAGAATATATGACGGAAAGGCGCATACCCACCGTCACCGGGACGTCACCAAGAACGAGATGACGGTAGGTACCGACGTAGCGATCTATAATAAAAGTGAGCGAGTGAGAGATAGAAAGAGAAAGGGAAAGAGAGCATCGCAGTGGGAAATATAATCTTCATTGCAGCTGCACTCACAAAACTTTATTTACGATTTTTGTTACTTCGGCTTGTGGAAATCGGCAGCTTTTAGTTTTCCTGTTATATTTGAATTATTTCCATCAACATAAAAAAATATTCGATCGCGCTCGAGAATGTCAAGGTGACGTTTTTTTTTGCAAGTTTGTAACCCATCCACTCCCTTACGTGACGCTCAAATCGTCAGATTATTTAAATGTACACTTTTCAGCATGTAAGTAATCCACTTTAACTTAACCTAACGAGCTCGATTATTTCTAACGATCGATTTTTTTTAACTATTCTGATCATCTGCCCTAAACGCCCTTATAATATTTAAGTGTGTTTCAATGTTATGTCAAAGATCTACTTGAAATCTCTAGATTTTAGATTAGATTATGTATTAAATAACATCACAAGTTATATTTAAATTGAAAGAAAATTAAGCGTAGGCACTTACTTTCATTACTTTCTACAAGAAGGCTAGTTTTTGAGATCTTGGTATGATCGAGTAACAACTTACAACACCAGCACACCAGCAAACCTCTTTCAAACTTACATCAATAGTAGTATCGAAATCGATGACTTTGGTTTTGCAGATCGGCGTAAGCAAACCTAATCATCATCATTATACCGAATATATATGTTTTGTATTATCACAATTTAGTTTCAATGTAGGTCTCTAAGAATTGTGTAAATGTACGTAGTATAATTATACGTATGTTTCTCAGCAATCTGGTCACCAAAAAAAAAAAGTATCTATGTATGTTTATCTGTGTCCTAGAAACCACGGTACAAGCTCTGCGTAGTTTAAGGCAAAATCCATAGTACAGGCTCTTCCTTGTTTGGGATCAGACGGCTGTATGTGAGATGTCTTAAATTATTATTCTACTAATATTCTCTTAATTCAAATTAAAAACATAGAAATTCCGTTCTTAAATATCCATCCACCGACATCGGGTACAGGGACCGAGACACCTTCATACCTCCTCACTGTACGGACCGTGTAGAGAAAAACTGCCTTCTGCATCAGTGCCTTTATTCAACCGTGTAATACGAGCTTTAAGATGTGAATCGAGGCTCTTGGCCATCCATCCATGAGAAGATATGACAACCGGAATCGAAAGTAGTAACATTGTGAGTAAACTATGTTAATTTGATTTTAAATAAATAGATATTCTGATGTTTAATTTATTTGCTTTTTATTGCTAACCTCTTTGCGTAAATATTTTACTAGCTTATATATGCGTAGTATAACAGTTATAGAAATATCAATCCTATGATAATGTAAGCAGATTCGAAGGCCCAAACAGAGTCAGCGGGTCCGCCCTTTTTTGTATATTCGACATATATGCATCTAGAAAAAAAAATATTTTGGTGCCAGACCAATATGGTTTCCGAAGAAAGAGAAATATAAACATGGCCATTTATAATTTTGTCAAATTGGTAACAACAAGTATGGACAAGGGCCAGCGGCAATTGGCTTGTTTATAGAAATGTCCAAAGCTTTTGATCATGTAAGATATGACATTCTTCTCGATAAGCTCTATCAATATGGCATAAGATATAACATACATGACCTGTGAAAGTCATATCTGTCTAACAGAAAGCAGGTTACTGAAATATCAAACATGTCTTTACTGGTTTTTAGATCTGATCTCGAACAGTCAAATTTGGAGTACCACAGCTTTTTATTATCAATATAAATGACATAATTATGTATTTAAACGGGAATAATTAATTCGTGATCGCGTTAATTCCCGTTTAAATACATAATTATATCATGGAACGCGAAAGTTTAAAAACTAGTATATATAAATGACATCCCGTTAACTACGAACTATGACTTTATTTGCTGATAACAGTACTGTACTCTTTACTAAAGAAACATTTACATGACTCTTTTAGTTTAATTATACAATGGCTACAGAAGAACAACTTGAAAATTAATCTAGACAAGATAAAATTTTTAGATTTTAAACAAAGAAACAAAAAGTTAGACAATAACTTAGTTATTAATTAATTATAATGGTCATAAATTTGAAAATAAAGAGGATTCAAAATTTCTAGGGTTAATAATAGACAATAAAACTGGAAAGCACATATAGAAACTGTATGCACTAAAGTGAGTCAATCTGTCTATGGATTGTATATGCTAAGGAATGTGGCGAATAGATCAACACTGATAACTATCATGGGCTTGTTTCATCAACGTTGCGATACGGCATCATATTCTGGGGTAACTCCACTGACAGGCATTTAGCATTCAAAGCTCAGAAACGGTGTATTAGGACTGTTTGATGTTAGAATACCAAATAGTTGCAGACCTCACTTTATTGAGAAAAATATTTTGACTTTGCATGTACATCATGGAGTGTACCACGTTGTAAATCAAAATATCGATCTATTTAAAAACGATCGAGGACTCGTCATGTGGATATGCTATGTGTAGTGATGAGTAAAACGGCATTAATGCACAAAAGCTTTTTTGTATTGCACCTCATGTTTACAATAAGCTACCATATTCCATAACAAATTCTAAAAATCCACTACTTTTCAAGAGGCGTCTTCAAAAACTGTTCGTAGCTAAATGCTACTACTCTCTTCGAGAATACTTGGATGACGATAACATCAATTCTATCTAGCTTTAGTCAAGCGTTCGTATCACACTGAAATGTTGTTTCTTTAGGACATTGTTATTTTATTGAGTGTTAGTATCATACGACATAACATTTATATTTTGAATGACTGAATACTAATTATTGTTTAACTAAAATACTTACACTTTTGACATAATATTAATATTGTAGTTTTTTTTTAACATAATATGGTAAATTTAATGTGAGTTTTATACATTTCTTAATGAATTATTTTGTTATCGCTGTGCATGCCTAATGGTAGAATATGGTAAAAGTACAGAAAATTGTATTAGCTTTTAAGATCTGTCAATGTAATATATTCTCAAATGAATATGGGTATATTCGCAAATGAATGAATAAATAAATAAATACTAATGTCATTTCCAAAAATGGCTGTTTCACAAAGCGCATCATGATAAAAGCAAAATAGCTTACCGTTAAAATTATTATACCCAGAGGTAACTTCTGAAACCAAAAATAAATATTAATATAAAGTTTGACAAATAAATTTATTGTTCAAGTAGGTAACTAAAGAAAAAAAAAAAAGTAACAAAAATTTCAAACATAAAGGACAAACAGTGCGACAAAATGGATGCGGAATGCGGTATAATAAGTTAATAACTTGACACACCTCGAACTTAAAACTAGGCAGAGCATCTACTATGGGTACCAGACTGCTGATAAACATACTTATATATTATAAGTTTGTTTATGTACGTAATTTGCTTTTTGTATGTACGTAATTTGCTTTTTGTATGTACGTAATTTCAATGCTTACTTACCACCTTATTGTGTATTTACGTAATTTCGATGCTTACTTACCACCTTAACGTGTTCATCCGTAATCTGTTGGTGATGTTGGCATGGTGGTAACCATGCCAACATCACCAACAGATTACGGATGGACAGATGTAAATGGAAAATTGAAAATGTTCGTTGGTGATCAAAAGCGGATGAAGTAGTCATAACACCTGCAATCCTAGGAGATACTCCAGTATCAAGATTTTTTTTTTTCAATTCTGTATATTTATTTATTTCATGTAAAGCGTGTTAACGCTTCACATGAAATAAATAAAATATTGTTGAGTATTACAACGATTTCTTGTTACAGATATGCAAGCTTAAGATGAAATTGATGTCGAAATCGTACCAGTTTTTCAGTACAACGGTGACTCGACGGACGAAGATTAAAAATAAAATATTTTTAACATTTTCATCTTATATAATTATTTTTATTTGAATATAGTTTATATTTAAGTTTTTTTATTTGCGTGCTTTTTTCGTGCATTTTGTTTGACACATTTAATGATAAAAACATGTTTTTGTTAAATCGTCATATTAAGAAAATCCCTCCAAATTATCGTCAGATTATTAGTCAGCATGTCTAGCATATTAAGCTGCACCGTCTGTATGATAATTCGATGCGTTTGAGTATTTCGAAATGTCTTTTTTTTTGCATTTTCAAAAAGACACTGCTAGTTTGCATCACGTTCGAATCGTCAGGCTATTGAATGGGAGTTTCTTTTGGGTTTACTTAACATCCCCTCTTAATTTCTGACACACTCGAATATTTTTTTTACATTTTCTACCTTTCCATACGGCCACCCCCACCATACAAACCAACAGAATAACTTACCTCCTTTATCAGAGACATATCGGGTGTTTACACTTTTAATATCTGACGCGCTCGAGTATTTCCGTTTAACTATTTTTTTTACATTTTTGTAAACCTGTAGACGCTCGAGCTTCCTTTCGAGTTTTCTTTCTACCTTCTAATCTTCAAAATCCAATAGGTCCCCACGACGCACAGACGGTAGTCTGCGTTGTGTAGTTGTAGGTAATTTTAATGCTATTTGCCGAATTAGACAGTGCAGACGCGTGCAGTGACGCTACCGTTGCCCAGAACCAGTTGTACCAGAATTCAATATCACAAGAACACGAACACATTGTATTATAGAGTTACCTACTCCGTAAATTTGGTGTGTTGACTGACTGAATTTTGACATTTAAGTAATTTGTAACAATAACAAAAGAAAATATTTCTAAAAAATTTATTCCAAATAAACTTGAACTTGAGATATATATATATATATATATATATATATATATATATATACTGTTCTGCTGTTCACAGCAGCTGTTTCATGTTTCTGTAAAAAAATCCTACGAAATAAGAATAACATTTGATAATTAAAAAACAATATGTACCTAAAATGTTTTTTCAAGTTTTAGGTAGGTAATATTATCAAGACCAAAATTCTTTGAAGTTAATTTTCCTTTTACCATTTCGATTGCGTTTAAGTTACAATGATATCGAGGCCAATAGCCAATTATCATTGTGCATACTGATACGATGAACCTATCAGTCATGTTGGCCCCTAAATCTGTAATATTATTTAGATAAATATAGTCTAATATCCCTCAAACGTTTTTAAGACAAATACTTTCAAATACATGGCTAACTACTTTTCTCTTAAGACTATGAATAGTTTTTTTGGCATTTTAACACAAAAAATCTCACAAACTGAAAAATAGACGCTTATACTTTGACAACAATAAACATTGATGACAAGTTAATTATGTTTTAAAGTTACTGTTGCTATTATAATAAATTAGTTCCACTTGTTTGCCAAAACATGACCAGGATATTGTATTGGAAGATATGTCCGAATAATCCAGACTCGAATTCGTGAAATAGGTATATGAGTTTTTATTTTACAAATCATAAAAAAAATATTTAACGTAACAAATGATAGTAAAAAAATATACTAAAAAATATAGCATTAACTGTTACAGTTAAAAATCTTTAACAAATCAACAATAGAGGATTGAAGTCCTCGTGCCTCCCCCCCCCCCTCGTGTTCCTCCATGCTCCATGAATTACGTATTGATCTTGGTGACCGTCGCAGCCGCCACCGTAGCCACCGTACTTGCCTGTTGTGTGTGAAATCTCCACTGTAACGGCTTCGATCAACCCTGAGCAGTGGTATTTCGCTGTATTTAACGCCATCAGCGCCTACGGACACCAGAATGGCTGCCAAACGAACTAAAAGTATTATTATTTAATAAGTCAAGTTACTTAATTTCAATATTACACGTCTTTTTCTTAATTACAAAATAATGTATCTACTCTATATACATATATAAAAATTGATTACATCGGTTCAGTGCACAAAGACACTGTTTGACCAATACCAAACTAAACTAAATCTTGCACATCCATCATTTCAGTGATCAACCATCAAATTATTTCGATGGAGAAAGATATTTTATTTTTGAAGTGAAAACTTCTTTGGCGGCGTTGTGCACTTTTTGGGATGGGTAAAAAATATTAAGCTCGCGTCAGGATACGTGACCTGATCGAAAATTCGTAAGACGGAGCCGAGTTTCTTATATTTAAAAAAATATTTTTACGCCATCTGTGATTCTGCGCGATACTACTGTAGTTTGATATATACTTATGTATTATATGGTATAGATCCACTAGAGGGCGCTAATCTAAACGTTGAGTTTTGTCAGCTCCTTATTAATTAATCTTTGAAAATGTGTTTTCACTTCTGACGTGCACTCCTACGACTGACAGTTTTTTTATTTTAACTAATAAACACTTTTATACACTCTAGTTCAGTACAGGTTATCGAACACTAGTGCATATCTAAAAGGATTCTCATTCTGTGGCACCATGTAACATCGATTCATTTGATTTTCTTATTATTAATATACAATCACAACCAAAAGGCGCATAACTTAATTTATAGTTTAAAATTATTTTAGTGGATAACCTTTACGGAGATGAACCTTAGTAGTGTTGCTTTTCCCACGGCCAACTTTAATATTTATGTAAATGGAATCCTACATAATCTGACATGAACTCATTTTGTCCTTTGAAATACATTCAATTTCAAAGGCCAATTTTTTTGATGCATGCCCTGTTAGGCATACAAAATATCAAACATGTCTTTACTAGTTTTTAGATCTAACCTGAAAACAGTCAAATTTGGAGTCGACAACAGGGAAGCGTATTGAGTCCTTTACTCTTTATTATCTATATAAATGACCTCCCGTTAACTACGAACTATGACTTTATTTGCTGATGACAGTACTGTACTGTACTGTATATTCGCAAATGAATATAAGTATATTCACAAATGAATGAATAAATAAATATTAATGTCAGTTCCAAAAATGCTGGTTTATGAAAACTAGAGATCGCGTGGTGGTCGAATTTCGACCATGGTTTATTTCATTGGCCAATAGTACCTGACCTGTCATTGTATAGACTTTTGTACCATGACAGGTCAAAATATATACTAGACACTCATAGCTGAATGTACCCGTTTTTGCATTTTTTTTAACTTCATAGCAAATATTGTTAAAAAATTTTAGCATTCGTCACTTATTCTCTGTATAAACTATAAGTGTGCGAAATTTCATTCGTCCGCCACTTCTCCTCCGTCCGCCCAATTTTCGTAAAAAGGGATCCAAAGTTTTCGCTTCACGTATTAATATATAGATGACGCAACATGGGTAAATTAATTTATCCTTTACGTTCATTCACGTTATTTATTTATCGAATTCAGATCTAAGCAATTTTGGTTACTACTAGTTTCTCAGGTAAGGATCGGAATGAGGTATTACAACAGTTTTAAATACTACCAGTTTTTAATACTACATAAACAGATAATATGATTATTTATAACACGGCATAAGTTTGTGCCTACCTACTTATCTTTCATGTAATCGTTGGATCCTAGGCTCAATTCCTGAGTAGGTATAGTAAATATATAATTATTGGGTTTTTGAGATAGAAAATTCTTAGGCCCGGAGTCTAAAAAATATTCTAGTATCCCGTGAGGAAGACATTCTTGAGTCTAAAATAGTGGTCTTTTGATGTGCATAGGATTTTTCTGACAGTAAAACTATTGAATATTTCAGTGACGGAATTTGTATGCTGATTGAAATAGGTGCACTTCAACTGTAGCACCCGTTTGCTCCATTCGCAGTTTGTAATGTAGGCAAGACAGACAGAAATAGAAAATCATTTAGATCAGTCAGATAAGCTATAGGTTTATAATCATAAACAAAAAACAACAGAATACTATTCAATGTTTTTTTAAATTTAAACTTCCTTTTAGCTTAAGTAGATAATAATTATTGTTTTATGAATAACAATTTGTTGTAGAGAGTAAAAAGAAATGGAATGTATATAAATCCGTAAAATTTCCACAACAATAATATTGTGTTAAGTTTTTGTAACCGTAAAATTCCATGCTATGTAAACTTTGCAATAAAGTAAAACGCCAAATCCCCTCAGAACTTTAGTGTTATAGCGCATTTAAACAGAACAGAACATAAATATGTAACTGTCGAACCTACTCCCGAGACCTCAGTTTGATATATAGGAGTCCACATTGACGATAAGTTGCGATGGGACAAAAACCTTAACAAGAAATCTTGAATCAAGGTAAAGGAGTATCTTGGATTTTTTTTTTCAAAAACCTCAGAGAATCTGTCACATTGGAGCTCCTGATTAGAATATACATTACACTTTATCAACCCGTGATTCATTATTGCATTACGGTTAGGGGCGGTGTTCCAAAAACCTTGTTTCTCACTTTGGAGTAGACTCAGGGAACTATTATTAAAGTAATCAGTCGAAAACCATTCAGATACCCCACAGACTTATTATAGTCGGACTGACAAGTGCTCAGGGTGAGACAATTTTTTCTGTTGAAGCTATTCTCAGGACTAAAATAAATCAATTCCTCCACCTGATAGTGCAAATCGCAAACATAAACAAGCCTATCACAACATCTCATACAACACGAATGTCGCAAGAAGGCATTACTATATTATAAATACAATACTGTTTATCAAAGGAAATAAAAAACTCAACCTAAAATTAAGTCATTTTATTACACACTTCAGCATACGTGAAACGACTGACGACAGTAGAAAAATGGGTATTTAAATTAGTCTACCAGGCTAATCAAGAATTAATGAAATAAAAACGGCAATGAGAAGACACACACACACACATACTCAATACTTAGTAATTATATTCAAATATATATGTAAAACTAATAACATATTTAAATGTAAAAAGAAAAGGTAAAGAGACAGTAACACAAATTACAGTTTGTAATCTTTCGAGATACAGATCTACCTTGTTCAGAAGATAATCTACAATTAAGTCAAATGCCACAACCACCACCGTACTGTCAGAAATAGATTAATTATATATTGGTACAAGTAATTTGTAATTGAAAATATAACAACTGTCTACTTTGGTACCTAAATTGGTCAGAAATAAACTTTTTTAAATTTATTTACTGTTGTGTTGAGCGTTATTACGTTTTTAGGATTTTTAAAAGTAGGTATGGATACGTATGAAAACTAAACATAAATTATGATAAAATGATAAAATTAAATATAGAAAACATAAAAGATAAATTAGCATTTAATGACTTTTAAGACCAACCGCTGTCATGCAAATACTCAAACATTTATTGTCATAGGGTTTGCGTTTTGATTTTTAGGATTCCGGTTTTTTACGTGCGATAATCTGCACGAAAAAGTATATAAAGGACGAACAACGCTACGAATATATCAGAATTGTTTGAACCACCATGAAATTCGTAAGTACAAGTTATATAATATTTCCTTCATTAATAGTATTCAGATTAATCATTTTAATTATTTATTTATGTCAATAAACCATTGTAATTAGCGATGTGTCATACAATATGATTATATTATTTACTGTACTAATGTTATAAAACTGAATAATTTATTGTTTAAACGGGTTAATATTTACATTATTTCGATATTTTTTTTAGTCTATATTCGATTCGATATATATTAGTTTGCCCCTGTCCACGTCTCCGTCTGTTTCAGCATTTTTGTTTATATTATGCCAAGAAGTTAAACTAATAACTAGCAAGCACCGAACGAGTTCGGTTTTAAGATCTTGCCCTTATTGATTAGACACATTAGACTCCTCATTCTTTTTTAATTTTTATGTATTAAGTTATATCATGGAACTGCCTTACGATATAGTTTTCACTATATTGTTATCAAGTAGTACTAATATCATTGTACGTGTGTATGACGTAACTTACATATTTTTGTAAACAATATGCTTTGTCTATTTATGAAAATGACACACAAAATGGGTAGATTCGTTTATCCTTTACGTTCATTCACGTTATTCATTTATCGAATTCAGACCTAAACAATGTTGATTACTACTAGTTTCTCAGATAAGAATCGGAATGAAGTAATACGACTGTTTTAAGTGCTATACAGATATACAGAAACAGATAATAAGATGCTAAGGGATGATGTGACTTATTCATAACCCGGCACAGGTTGTTTGTGCCTACCCACTTATCTTTCATGTAATCGTTAGTTCCTAGGCTCAATATCTGAGTATAGTAAATAATTATAGTAGCACCCATTTGCTCCATTCGCAATTTGTAATGTAAGCAAGACAAAATATGTTAGATAAATATAATAGAAATAGAACATAATTTAATCAGCTAGATAACAATACGGTATGCGTTTATAATCATAAACGAAAATAACAGAATACTATGCAATGTTTAAAAAAAAATATGAACTTTTTTTTTAGCTAAGTAAATATTATTAATCTTTTATAAGGTAACAACTTGTTGTGTAGGGTAAAAACAAAAAGAATATCAAATAAAATAATATTATTTTTAGCTCGCATTCTTCTTCGTGGCGCTGTCAGTCATACTGTCGTTGGTTGGTGCTAGTCACTTCAGCGGCGCATCACAGTTCAGTGTTACCCCTGACGGCGGCGGCGGTGGTGGCGGGGGCGGTGGCGCCGGTGGCGGTGGCGGTGGCGGTGGTGGCGGCGGTTAAGGCTACGGCGGTTAATCAGTAAAATTTCCACAAAAATTATATTGTTTTTTTTTGTAACCGTAAAAATTGATACAATAATAAAAAAATAGGCGATGAACTTAAAACGTCACATACTTATGTAACTCTCTCTCTCTCTCTCTACATGTAAATATAAGGAACACCGCTCCGTTTTACCAATTTTCGTAAAGGTCATAAAAATATATTTTTAAATAAATGACACTCGGACACATTTTCGATCAGGGTCACATGTCCTGACGCGAGTTTAACATTTTTAACCCATCCCAAAAAGTGCACAACGCCGCTAAAGAAGTTCTCACTTAAAAAAAATATTCTTCGTACTTTTGTCGTTTACATATTATGTAACATTAAAAATGGAAAACAAGCAGAAGCTGAATTCTTAGAGACCCATATGGAAACTAAATTGTGATGCAATAAAACAAATATTTGGTATAACGATAATGATAACATTTGACTACGCCGATCTGCAAAACCAAAGTGTCTCAAGTAAAGTAATATTAGGTACAGACAGACTTTACAGACCATGTCCCCATAATGTTATTAATACAATATTTAAACTCTAAACAAAAACGTCATAATTCTACACTCAGAGACCCACTATCATTTCAAACAGAAGTAGTATGTACAAATTTTTATGAAATTTTAAAAACATAGAACGCTAACAATGCAACAAATAAATTAATTAAACAAACACACACACACGATTACGGTTTCCAGAAACAAAGGTAATATCAAACCTTAGATAACTCCAGGGTTTTTGCGTTGCATTACAAGTCGAAACCGCTTACAATATAAGCAATCAACAAACTTACTGGAAAATTTAATTCCAAAATTAACATATATTAAAACCGCTACCGCAATTTTTGCATTTCCCTTCTCCGGAAATGCAAAAGACAATATGAGAGGACTGAAATTGGAAAAGCCCGACATAACCCAACAGCTTTATTGAATATAATTAAAGATATTACTAATACCAAAAAGCCGTACTCAAGCCATTGAGCTGGTAAAAATGTGAAATGGTAATCCTAATATCACTGTTAATCATGTTTGCTCGTACTTTGCAAATACAGGTACAAATCTAGAAGAGAATATTGAGCAAGAGAACCAAAATCCTCGCCTAAATACATCAAGCAAACCAAATACGCCAACTGATTCTTTTGATCTCTTGGAAACAGACGTCTCTGAAATGAAAATGATAATACAACACTTACAAATTGATTATTGGCCACGCCACAATGCGGCACCGAGTCTTGGTGTTGTGTTCATTATTTGAATTTTTGTAAGGCATTATACCCTGACGACATTTTCGTGAGTTATTGCAGTTGTAGGTCGGCCGGGTCTGAGGTCATCGTTAAGGTTCTCTCGACCACGTTTAAATTCACGGAATCAATAAGTAACTGTTGATAACGCAGGAGCAGAATTGAAGAAGAAGAATTTATTGTTTACACGGGTTGCCTATTTTTTAGTTCTATATGAAATAAATATTTTTAGATTTGATATTAAGTTCATTGATAAAACTAATGCTACATATATACCTAATGTTACGCTTTGTCAGTAGCAGTAGGTCAGTAAAGTAACCATATGAATTGGCAACTAAAACTCTTTGGCTTTGCCAGTGTACGTATATCTGATACGCGAGAGCGTGTCAAGACAAGTGCAAGAAAAAGAACTGGTGACGCAGCAGCCGTGTGTTATATTACACAAACCATTTGGAGCCACTTTTGACACCTTCGTAACTCAAAAGCTATTTAACATAAACACATGAAATTTGGTTTATTTATTAAAACCCTTTAGACTAACTAGAATCCCAAATTTCATAAATACACCTCAAACGATCATTGAGATATTAACATCTAAGAATCAGTATTTTTATCACTGACCTCACTTACAGATGACTTGAGACTTACAGATGACCTAGAAAGTTGAGATTTGGCGTCCAGCTAGGTAATTGTTTATATACAAAGGAAAAAATCTGAAAACAGTGATTTTTTAAGAATTAAAATATTTTTCAATCAATTTTTGTTAACACTTAGCGCCTTCCAAAATTAAATAGCATTTTTTTTATTTCGCAGGAGAATAGGTTCCATGATGAAATATCGTTTTTATTAGCATTTTGTATACCAGATTATTTATAAAACTTAGACAACTAATAATAACACAAACTGCAACTGGTAGCGCCAGTTCTCACACTATTGTGCCATTGCAAATAATTATGCTACGAAAAAAATACATTACAGCCCAGATTCGAACAAATTTCTGTTGCCTATAAGCCTTTAATGTATAATGTTACAGATCACTTGAATGATGAATAATAATAATATCTTTACAAAAAGTAATGATATTCCATCAAAAACATAAATGTGAAAATGGGAGCCAAGTTCAAAATTAAGAATATGCATGGTTGTCGACTTTGCCGACAAAAGAATTGAGATCTAAATGGGTGCCAAGTTCTGTAGATAATCCTGAAATTAATTTATAAGAATATACAACATTCTAAAATAAATTTAAAACACGTTCTTGATATTCTCTGCAACAACAATGTTTGCTATTTCAATATATAACTTCTGAAATCTTACCACTCGATTTTTTTACACAAATCAGATAAGATAGAAAATTCTTAGGCCCGGAGTCTAGACTATATTCTAATATCCCGTGAGGACGACATTCTTGGGTCTAAAATAGTGATTTTTTTATATGTATAGGATTTTTCTGAGAGTAAAACTATTGAATATTTCAGTAAAGGAATTTGTATGCTGATTGCAATAGGTCCACTCAACTGTAGCACCCATTTGCTCCATACGCAGTTTGTAATGTAGGCAAGACAATAGATATTAGATGTAATAGAAATAGAAAATAATTTAGATCAGTCGGATAAGGTTTATAATCATAAACGAAAAACAACAGAATACTGTTCAATTTTTTTTTTAATTTAAACTTTCTTTTAGCTTAAGTAGATATAATTATTGCTTTATAGGGTAACAATTTGTTGTAGAGAGTAAAAAGAAATGGAATGTATATAAATCCGTAAAATTTCCACAACAATAATATTGTGTTAAGTTTTTGTAACCGTAAAATTTCTTAATATGTAAACTTTGCAATAAAGTAAAACGCCAAATCCCCTAAGAACTTTAGTGTTATAGGGTATTTCTAAAGAATAGAATACAAATATGTAACTGTCGAACCTAAATATGTAACGTATGGGCCCGCCTCGACTCTGCTCGATACCACGGCCTCACAGAAAACCGGCCGTGAAACAATGCTTGCATTGTTTTTCGCCGCGTGAGTGAGGTTACCGGAGGCCCTAACCCTGCCCTTTCCCCTATTCCCGTCCTTCCCCTCTCCCCCCTCTTTTCACCTCTAATCCCCCTTTCCCGTCTTCCCGCTCTTCCCCTATTCCCACCTTAAAGGGCAGCAAAGCACTTGTGACGCTTGAGTTACAGGTGCCCATGTGCGGCGGTAGTAATTTACTATCAGGTGACCCGTCTGCTCGTTTGCCCCCTTTAACATAAAAAAAACCATCTCCCGCGACCTCAGTTCGATATCTAGGAGTGCAAATTGACGATCAGTTGCGATGGGACAAACACCTTGATAAGAAATCTTGAATCAAGGTAAAGGAGTATGTTATACATATATTTTTTTCAAAAACCTCAGGGAATCTGCCACATTGGAGTTCCTGATTAAAATATACATTACACTTTATCAACCCGTGATTCATTACTGCAGTACGGTTAGGGATGGTGCTGCAAAAACCTTCTTTCTCACGCTGGAGCAGACTCAAAGAACTATTATTAAAGTAATCAGTCGAAAACCAGGTAGATACCCCACAGACTTATTATAGTCGGACTGACAAGTGCTCAGGGTGAGACAAATTTTTCTGTTGAAGCTATTCTCAGGAGACTCAAATCAATTCCTCCACCTGATAGTGCAAATCGCAAACATAAACAAGCCTATTATAATATATCACACAACACGAATGTCGCAAGAAGATATTACTATATTATAAATACAATACTGTTTATCAAAGGAAATAAAAAACTCAACCTAAATATTAAGTTATTTTATTACACACTTCAGCAAACGTGAAACGACTGACTACCAGGCTATTCAAGAATTATTGAAATAAAAAAGGCAATGAGAAGACACACACACACATACTCAATACTTAGTAATTATAATCAAATATATATGTAAAACTAATAACAAATTTAAATGTAAAAAGAAAAGGTAAAGAGACAGTAACACAAATTACAGTTTGTAATCTTTCGAGATACAGACCTACCTTGTTCAGAAGATAATCTACAATTAAGTCAAATGCTACAACCACCACCGTACTGTCAGAAATAGATTAATTATATATAGGTACAAATAATTTGTAATTGAAAATATAACAACTGTCTACTTTGGTACCTGATTGGTCAGAAATAAACCTTTTTTTTTAATTTCTTTACTGTTTTGTTGAGCGCTATTACGTTATTAAGATTTTTAAAAGTTGGTATGGATACGTATGAAAACTAAACTAGATAACAACAAAGATAGAAAACAAAAACGTAAAAGACATATTTGCCTTTAAGGACTTTTAAGACCAACCGCTGTTATGCAAATACTTTTCGTTTCGATTTTTAGGATTCCGGTTTTTTACGTGCGATGATCTGCACGAAAAAATATATAAAAGACGAACAACGCTACGAATATATCAGAATTGTTTAAACCACCATGAAATTCGTAAGTACATGTTATATAATATTTCCGTCATTAATAGTATTCATTTTAGTCATTTTAATAATTTATTTATGTCAATAAACCATTGTAATTAGCGATGTGTTATACAATATGATTTTATTATTTACTGTATTAATGTTATAAACCTGAAGAATTTATTGTTTAAACAGGTTAATATTTACATTATTTCGATACAAAAGCAATATTTTTCCATTTTATATTGCCTTGATTGATAAAACTAATGTGCTATATAACTAATGTAATTAGTTTTATCAATGCAGCTAACCAGTAAGTCAGTAAAGTAACCATACAAAAACGCGACTAAAACCATTTGGCACTGCTGACAGGGTACGTGTATAATCGGTTACTTGAGTTTAGTCTAAAATATTTTGTTAAGAACTAGATCCAAGCTATTAAAGAAACTATATAATATCATCGATTACTGAATCGAACTTCAGCAAAAAAGGTTTCGTTTGATAAAGTTAGTGATTATGTAACATATGTTAGGCTTGTATTGTTTAGGTATAAAAGTATTTTAATTATAATACCAAGATTATTTTCAAAATATTAACATCTTTAGAAGTCTGCCCCTGTCCATGTCTCTGTCTGTTTCAGCAGTTTTGTTTATATTATGCCAAGAAGTCAAACTAAGAGCTTGGAAGCACCGATCGAGTTCGGTTTTAAAATCTTGCCCTTATTATTTCGACACGTTAGACTGCTCGTTCTATTTTAATTGTTATGTATTAATTTTTATCATGTAATTGCCTTACGATATAGTTTTCACCATATTGTTTTCATGTAGTACTAATATCATTGTATGTGTGTATGACGTAACTCATATATTTCTCTAAACGTTATGCTTTGTATTTTTATGAAAATGACACACAAAACGGGTAGATTAATTTATCCTTTACGTTCATTCACGTTATTTATTTATTGAATTCATATCTAAGCAATCTTGATTTTTACTAGTTTCTCAGATAAGGATCAGAATGAGGTAATACGACTGTTTTAAGTATACAGAAACAGATAATACGATGCTAAGGGATAATGTAACTTATTCGTAACCCGGCATAGGTTTGTGTCTACCTACTTATCTTTCGTGTTAGTTCCTAGGCTCAATCCTGAGTATGGTAAATAATTATAGTAGCACCCATTTGCTCCATTCGTAATTTGTAATGTAAGCAAGACAATAAAATTATGTTAGATAAATATAATAGAAATAGAAAATAATTTAGATCAGCTAGATAAGGGATGCGTTTATAATCATAAACAAAAATCACAGAATACTATGCAATGTTTTAAAAAATGTGAACTTTCTTTTAGCCAAGTAGATATTATGTAACAACTTGTTGTGTAGGGTAAAAAGAAAAAGAATATCAAACAAAATAATATTATTTTTAGCTCGCATTCTTCTTCGTGGCGCTGTCAGTCATACTGTCGTTGGTTGGTGCTAGTCCCTTCAGGGGTGAATCACAGTTCAAAATTAGTCCTGGCGGCGGCGGCGGTGGTGGTGGGGGCGGCGGCGGCGGCGGCGGTGGCGGTGGCGGCGGCGGCGGCGGTTAAGGCTACGGCGGTTAATCAGTGAAATTTCCATAAAAATTATATTGTTTTTCTTTGTAACCGTAAAAGTCGATACAATAATAAAAAAAAATATATTTATTGGACTATTGTCGTTTACATATGTAATATTTGTTATTTTAATCGTTTTAGAGTTACCTGAACCATAAGTGGATATGTTTAACTTTATTACGTACCTATACTTATTTTTGGTTTAGGGCATTTTAAGATCATGTACGTTTAAAATCATAAAAAAGAGATTAAAAATGGAAAACAAGTAGAAGCTGAATTCTTAGAGACCCATATTGAAACTAACTTGTGACGAAACAAAAAATATATTCGGTATAACAATAATGATAAAATTTTACTACGCCGATCTGCAAAACCAAAGTCTCTCAAGTAAAGTAATATTACAGACCGACATTACAGACCATGTCCCCATAATGTTATTAATACAACATTTAAACTAAACAAAAACGTCACAATTCTACACACACAGAGGCCCACTATCATTTCAAACGTAATTAGTATGTACAAATTTTTATGAAATTTTAAAAACATAAGACACTAACGATGCAACAAACAAATTAATTAAACAAACACACACATATGATTACAGTTTCCAGAAACAAAGTTAATATCAAACCTTGGATAACTCCAGGGCTTTTGCGTTGCATTGCAAGTCGGAACCAATTACATAAGCTATCAACAAACTCACTGGAAAATTTAATTCCGAAATTAACATATATTATACCCGAAACGTACGAACGTATGAAACTAGTGCGGTCTCTTTTATCGAAAAACATTTTGTAGGGATTGATAAAATAAATGAATATTGATATTATTGTTAATAAAAATATTGGGTACCAACAGTATCTAGGGAATTTCAGTGGATTACAATAGGTCATACTCATGAAAGTAACATGCACTTACAATGAGGAAAGAGCTTAGTAAATGTTTATGTCACTTTTAATGTTTGTGGTAAATTGCACAACTTGCAGAATGTCAAAGTCTAACTCAGACAAAGTCCAAGCTGAATTATATCCTATCCCAAAAACCCATATGCTAGGACACACAATTCATATGGATGCGACAGGGAACGCTTGAGGGAAAAGAAAGAATATTAATTTGGTTTTACAAAGTATGAGACACTAGCTTGTGCTCGCGGCTTCGCTAGGGTTAATGCAGATGTTGTTAATGTGATGAGATGTGTCTCTCAGGACCATTACTTTTATTTTTTTTTGTGATACGTCCCCTATGTAATTTTTTTTTATGTGCTGGGCTGAGGTGACAGCCCCATATGGTTGCCAACAGATTCAACTCGAATTAAACGGTTCATAACCTCCATGCACATAAAAATGTGGAATGATTTACCAACACACGTGCTTATAACCACTGGAAAAGTATCTTCCGAATCCGTCAAAGTGAGAACCAACATTTTAGTATTGTTGATGACCGGTAAATTGCCACTAAAGCCAGAAAGAAAGAAAATCCTTTTATTTTGCATAAATATTGGACGCATACACATATTAAACAAAGAACATGTACACAAGAAAAAAAAACGCAAATGAGGCTTATCTATGGTCGGATAAAAAGCCAGTTTGTTTTCTAAAGGTTGTTTCAAAGGTTGCTACCCAGACAGTTTCCATTTTGAAAAGGAGGTTCATATATCGTAAGTTTTAGATGTTGTTTTTTGATAAATAATACCCCATCGTTTTGTATTAGATGTCTTGTTGTTGAGTTATGGTGGTAGGTATCTCAGTGAGGGATAACAGCGGTACCCGAGAGCCTACATTCGGTAAGAATAATTACTTCACAATTTATTTTCAGTTTCGATTGTAGAATCTCCAATCCGGTCATGTTTCGGTTTAAACTACGAATGTTTTGTGTGAACATTAGAGATCGGTTTGATAATTA